>JAQQSK010000058.1:34258-66939 GCA_028658325.1 Potorous gilbertii
GCCTTATTTTTCATTTCAAACATTTCTTCTATGGTACACATGCAAACAGAGGCTGCCTCTCTCCCTGGAAGAAAGTAACTTTAGCAAAAGGTTATATCTTGTTGCTATGACATGATGGAAGCAGCTGCCTAGCAAATATAATGATACTAGTCACATATGAGCTGTCCAGCCCTAGAATCACCATGGCTACCTTGAGTGAAACCAGACTTTCCGATGAAGGGGGAGCTCATTGAAAGAGGTGCCAGCTGCATTTTCTTTTGGAGAGGTGGAACCTCTTTAGAGTGATAGCTATCAGGTGTTAGCTTTACAATCAGACAATCACTTGTCTCAAAACTCCTCAACTTGCTGAGAGGTATTAGCGACCTTCTCATGACCCTACACCTATTCTCCAAACCTTTGCCACCAATGAATAAAATCAAGAGTTAGAAGCACTTTGTAGATGATATCTGTCTCGTACTAATATATATACAAGTCAGTCCTTAGTGGGGAGGATAGAATATGAAGAGGAGCCTTTATATCTCTCAGAATTAGAATTAGCAAACTGAGCATAGTCTTTACCTACCTACCTAATTCTGATTATATCATTATAATCAGCTCCACCCCCTTCTGTATGCCAAATTGGAAATGAATAATATTTATATAGCTCTTATCATACATTCTCTCATTTGCTCCCTACAGCGGTGATATGAAATAAGTCTAACAGATATTTTCATGCCTTTTGTACAAATAAGGGCACTGAGGCTCAGAGAGGTAAGTGACTTGTCTGGGGTCACAGAGCTGATAAGTATCTGAGGCAGAATGCAAATCTAGGTCTTCATGACTCCAAAATCCATCATTTTTTCAACTATACTATACTTCCTTTCTTTGCATCCAGGGCCTAACATCATTTGATTATATAATTGTTCATGAGTGGAGCCTACAGACCCACAATGTCTTGTTCCACAATGGAATATTTGTTTCATGCCTACGATTAGGCATTAAGTACATTGTCTCTACCATCTCTGCCTGGAGACTGTTGAAGTCATTGCGGTAGAGTCAATGAGCTATAGAGGGAAAGCATGAAGATCAAATCCCTAGATAGCTTGGGGAGATAGAAACCATAGAGTATTCCCTGTATAGGCTGAGTATAGGCAGGTGCAATTTTTGCCAGACAGAGGAAACAAAAAACAATTTGACATAAAGTACTTCGGGGTAAATCTACGAGTGAATCAAGTTTGGGAGAATTAACCAGTATAAGAGTGATGGTCATATGGAGAAGCTTCTTGGGATTGTAACTTGCAGACCACAGGATCTGACTCTTTCAGATTCTAATATACAGTCTACATCTGTTTCTAATAGGAGTGTGACTAACATCCCAGAGACCTTGACCCCTGGCCTCATCTTCCTCCCAGGAAGGCTTAACTGTGCTCAGAACTAGTTAGGAATCATCCACAACATAGTATGGTTACCAAGATTTCTGAATGCTATCATATTGAGTGCTGTTCCCATAATCATACAATTTATTTCTAATCCTCAGTGATACACAAATTTACAGTAAAATGTAAGTGATTGGAGGATGGGGAAAGAGGAAGCCTTACCCAAATGAATGAAAGATTTGAATTGTGGAGTATCGTAAGAAAATAATCACATTGGAGATCATTTGGGCTAGGTAAACAGAAGAGAGAAAGAAAAGAGACTTTGTTAGAATATACTATATACTTCCCATACAAATGGATACTATGGATGATGATTTTTCAATATACACAAAACAGAAAAAGAGACAAGCTGTAGTGGTGATTAGTAAATTTTGTATGTCTTATTTCAGTCCTTAATTGTTGAATTGTTAATTAACAATGTTTAATTTATATATTTGCACAAATGCTTTGAAGTTTGCACTTTATCTGGCTTGATTTTCACAATGCCTTATGAGACAGACACTATTGGCATTATTATATGCATTTTATAGATAAAGAAATTGAACCTAATAGAGGTTAAGTAACTTGCCCATGGTGACATAGGTAGTAAGTGGGAAAGCTGGGATATGGTCTGAAGGACTGTTCTGGGGTTGTTAGAGAGTTGGTTGGTGGGTTGATTGTTGTCCTTTGCTCTCGAAGAGGACCAAGATGATATCACTATACTAGAGTCAAGTTCTAATGTGTCCGACTGTAGTTGATCAGACCAATATGAGCTCAGAATGCTCTACCACAAGTTGGGCACAAATAGACCATGTGAACATTTGGGGTGAATTCTCTAAATTTGTACATCCTGCTTTTCCTTTGAGCTGTCTCAATTCTGCTTTGCTCACAGAGCACAGCACCTTCTCTGATGTGGGCATGCCATGCTGAAAAGTCCTGTGCCAGTCTCCCATGTCACACAATCAATTCTAAAGTTCTTAAGAGATACCTTGAGAGTATCCCTGTATAGCTCCTTCTGTCCACCATGTAAATGCTTGCCCTGTGTGAGTTCTCCATAAAATGGTCTTTTTGGCAAGCGCACATTATTGTGCCAGACCATCGGAGTTGTGCTCTCTGACGCAGAGTTTGAATGCTTGGCGGTTTAGTTTGAATAAGGGCCTCAGTGTCTGGTACCTTATCCCGCCAAGTGCTCTTCAAAGTTCTTCAGAGTCTTCCTAAGACAATTCAAATGGAAGAGATTTATTTTTCTGGCATGGGGCTGGTAGACTGTTCAGGTTTCACAGGCATACCACAATGAGGTCAGTACAATGACTCTGTAGACCTTCAGTTTGGTAGTCAGTTTAATACCTTTTCCCTCCCATACTTTCCTTCAGAGCCTCCCAAACACTGAGCTAACTCTGGCAATGTGTGTGTCAACCTTGTTGTCAATGTCTATATCCTTAGAAAGTACATTACTAAGGTAAGTGAACTTATCCACAGCGTTAACCAGGATAGTGAAGGACTTTGAGTTTATGCCATACTTGAATCCTTTGAAACAACTAGAAACTTTTAAACACAGGAATGGAAGTAGACTGCTCACAGGATAACTCCAGAAAAAAAAATCATACCAAACTAAGTAATGACTGAAAACAGAAGAAAAATATCTTTTCAAAAGCCAATAGAAAGGGAGAATACCAGCAAAGCCAACACTAGCACAGGGAAACAAACAAGTATCCTATCATCAGAATCAGAGAATGGCCAGAGACACATGAAGTCTGTAAGGCTCTATGTTTAGAGGCTTCAAGGATGGAGGGATCCCCTGAGAAACCACCAGAGTGTTCAGAAGAACCTGGGAAGCATCAAAGTATAAGGATGACCAGTGGGTCTCAGCTCAGACCAGGAAAGAAAAGACAACCAGGGACTCCAAGGGACATAGCATTCTGTTCTGAGATACAATAGAGGACTCTGAAGACCCAGGCTTCTGAATGACAAAGGTATAGGGGACCCTAGCCCCAGGAGATGCTCAAGGGCAGCACAGCACCCCAGATGACCCAGGTTGAAATCACCCAAAAAGCACATTAAAGAGCAGTGATTGGCCATGGCACAAAGCCCCAATCCAGAAAATAAAGCTGGAGATATGAGTAGACTAAAAAGGATGACATGTAGTAAAAATAATTTTTATTGATCTAGAGATACTCCATAGTTTAACTTGGAAGGAGAAAGCAACAACTGACAACAAGGAACTCAAGTTTTAAGAAATGGATATTAGGCAAATGCTACATTAACTCCTAGAAAAAAATGGAACAAGAGATAAAAAAAAAAGTTATTGATAAAAGAAATGGAAGGATAAAAGATTACTTGGAAGAGATAGTGATGAACCTTACCTAAGTAATGGGTTCCCTGAAAACTAGGATAGTCCAAACAGAAACCAGTGCCTTTGTGAGACAGTAGAATATATTAGAAAAAATCAAAAGATCGAAAAGTTAGAAAATGATGTAAGATATCTGATAGCAAAAACAACTGACTTGGAAAACAGGTCAGGGAGAGATTATTTAAGAATCCTTGAAAGTCCCTGAAAACCATGATTTAAAAAAAAATCTATGTACTATATTTCAAAAATCATAAGTAAGAACTGCCCAGATCTGTTAGAACCAAAGGACAAAGAAAAAATAGAAAGAATCCACCGGAGGGGAAGTGCCACAATAATGGAGTAGCCGAAAGAAGTTCAACCCAGATCTATGCCATGACTCCTCTGAAAAGATCGAGATCGGATAGGAAATCCAAGAAATAAAATCATAGTAAGTCATTTTTCTAGCCCAATTAGGCATAGGGAGACAGAGTTCTGTAGACATTGGGTTAGGCTCTAGATAGAAGGAGCAATGCAGAATAATCTAGCACAGGGAAAGATTAGGCACTAAGGCAAGGAGAGGTACCAAATCCAGCATAGAAGGGCCTGAACTTGTGCAAGGTGCAGGAATAGGTACCAACTGGCATCTCTGTTGCTCACTCTTCAGTCACAGATCCAAGGTAACTGAGGAGGGGACGTACACCTAAGGGTGGTTTTCCAGGATGAGGAGTGATCAAAGGCCCTAGGCTGGGTACTGAACAAGGAGCAAGTTCAGAAGTAAGCTGCATGTGTGTGGTTCTGACCCCAGAATCAAATTGGGACTTCAGTCCCAGACATCAGACAGTCTACCACCTATAGTATAATAACCAGACCAGGAATTCTAGACCAAAACATAGCTTGAATTTCTGTCACTATGAACCAGCATACCTTTCCAGCTGGCAGATAGTTGGTTCCAGCAGCAATCTACTGGAAATCCAATTGGGACAAACCCACAGACATTATTCAGATCCACTACCAGGTCAGGGACTTGGAGATCTCACACCAGGATAATAGAAATCAGACTTTGCTTTGAATCCTACCACTTTGCAAGCACTGATAATATTGCAGCTACCTAGTATGAGCTGTCCCTGAGATCCTGGAGTGACATAATACTCCAAGAAAGCATCAGAAGGACCAACCCAGACATAGCCTCAAGAAGTACATAGAGCCCACCTCTAACCCACAGTCTGAAGTCAGGGAGTAGGCTAGAAGAATGAGTAAACAAACAAACAAACAAAGAATCCCACCATAAAGAACTATTGTGATGACAGAAATGCTCAAGACATAAATCAAGAGAAAAAGGATGATTCTAAAATATTTTTGAGGCAAGCCTCAAAGAAAAACCCAGGTTGGACACAAATTCATCTCTAATTCCTGGAAAAGATGAAGCAAAAGTTGTTGGGTTTTTTTAAGGCTTAAGATATTTTTATAAATAAAGTGAGAACATTAGAGGAAAACTGGAAAAGAAATGAGAGCTTTGAAAGAAATAATTGGAAAGGAAATTAACACTTTGGGATGAGAGATATATAACCTTACTTAAGCAACAAAATCCTTGAAAATTAAAATAGGGTCAAATAGAAGCCAACGACTCCATGAAACAACAAGAAACATTAAGATAACAAAAAAAACTGAAAAAATAGGAAACATACCAAAATTTGTGGGATACAGCCAAAGCAATGCTTAGGGGAAAATTCTTTAAGTTTTCTTAAAAAGTCTCTAAACACATTAATAAAAGATAGAGAAGATCAACGAATTGAAACATTAGAAAATCAACAAATTAAAAGTCCCCAGTGAAGTGTCAAAGTAGAAAATCTGAAAATAAAAGGAAAGATTAGCAAAAGTGAAAGTTAAAAAACTCATTAGACTAATAAATACACCCAGGAGCTGATTTTTTTTTTGAGGAGGGGGAACCGAAACCAATAAAATAGACAAATCATTGGTTATTTTTTTTTACAAAAAAGAAAACCACATTTTCGAGTATTGAAAATCAAAAAGGAGAATTCACAACCAGTGAAGATGAAATTAACAGTTATCAGGAGGTATTTTGCCCTACTATATGCCAATAAAACTGACAATCTAGATTAAATGGATTAATATTTAGAAAAAAATATGTTGCCTAGATTAATGGAACAGGAAATGAAATAATTAAATAAAGGTTATCAAGCCAGAAATGAACTCCCTAATGAGAAAACCCAAGAACCAGATGGATTTACAAGTGAATTCTACCAAACATTTAAAGAACAATTAATTTTAATACTACATAAATTATTTGAAAAAATATGTAAAGGAGTCCTACCAAATTCCTTCTATGACCCAAATATGATCCTGATAACTAAACCAGGGAGAGTCAAAACAGAAAAATGAAACTACAGACCAATTTTCTAATGCGAATATTGGGACAAAAACTAATGTAGCAATATGTCACAAAGACCAAGCACTTTGATCAGGATGAATTTATACCCAGAATGCAGAGTTGATTCAGTATTAGGAAAAGTATAAGTATAATTAATTAATTGACCATAGTAACATCAAAAATCATATGAGAGGAGAATGATTTATATAATTACAACATAATAAAGAAAAGCAATTTTAAAACTTTAAGACTGATCAATGCAATTATATATGATTCCACAGAATTGAAAATGATGTATGCTACCCACCTCCTGCCTGAGAGACTATGGCCTTAAAATGCAGGAGACAAATATTTTTTGGACATGGTCAATGTGAGAGTTTATTTTGTTTTTCTATGCATATTTTTTGGTTAACAATTAATTTGTTTTCAGTTTTCAACAATCCCTTTCCTAAGTTTTAAATTTTTCTCCCCCTTGTTCCTACATCCTTTTCCACAATGGCATGCAATCTTATATGGGTTCTGCACATATATTCTTATTAAACACATTTTCACATTAGTCATGTGAAGAATTGAAATGAATGGGGGGAACCATGAGAAAAAACAAAACATAACAAAATAGAAAATAGTCTGCCTCATTCTGAGTTCTGACTCTATAGTTCTTTCTCTGGATGTGGATGGCATTTTGCATCGAGTTCTCTATATGCATATTTCTAAGCTGAGTTTTTTATCATTTAATTGAGTGAAATAAATACTTATTAATTAGAAAAATAATAATAAAAATTGAGAAAGAAAAAAAAATCTGGGAATGATTACCCTGAATGAGAGAGGGTAGGTTTAGATGGCACACGTCAGTTGTCTTCATTTGAAAGTTACTATATAGAATGGGAATTTAGAATTATTCTGCTTAAGTGGGAGTAGAGCTGTCCAAAATAGACTGTCTTAAACAAGTTGCCTATCTTTGGAAGTCTTCAAGTAGAAACCAAATAATCACTGATTTGTGATGTTGTAGAGAGAATGAATTGTTGTTTAGTTGTAGTTTGGGCCAGATGACCTCTATAATAAAGAACCATAGAGACCTGTGGTACAAAAATCTCAGTAAGTCTCTGGAAACAGGGATTCTAATTGGTACAAATAATTCTAACAATGTAAAATGTCAGCTAACTCTCCAAACTTCTGTCTGCCAGCTACCATAGCCCTACAACTCAATGGTTTTAGGCTCCACTACCAACTTCAATGAGAACATAGCCCAGAGATTCAGCACTTAATAACTGCAAAGTAAGTGAGGCATTCTCAGCACAGACTCCCAGTCATTCCTGCTTGAAATCTACTGAATGACTGAAGCCTTGGGTAAGAGAGATGCGTTCACTTAAGAATAAGTATTAAGTAGGAGTAAGGAAAAGGCCAACGAAACCCAGGACCCTACAGAGGGCTGGGGAGCCAAAATCTTTTCTGTGGTCACTCCCTTTGCAGTAGCAAGGATGGAGATGCTTCCTGACTCATATAGGCATTGATAGACCCCCAAGGAGATAGTGGCCATACTCCAGTAATCACCGTAGTACACTGGCTCCGATCAAAGACTGGTCCCTACCAACCTGCCCAGAGGAGACAATAGGAACTTTGATGAGAAAGAAGCCAGAAGCAGAATGAAAGCCTAAGGACCTAAGAGAATACAAGTACCTGCTGTGATTCCCACAAAGGGAGGGGAGGGGAAGAGACTTTTTAACCATCTGCAGGTTTACTTCAGTCAAATAACTTTGTAAGTTCTCCCTACCCTCCCATCCCTGGCTAAATGTTGACAGATTCTTTCCTGGGTTAACTTGGGCAGCATAAGCTGTGCTAAACACTGGAGGGACAAAATGAAAAACTAGACAGTTCCTACACTCCAGGAATTCACATTCTAATAGGAGACAGCAACAAATACAGGTTTCAGCTGTAAGTCCAATGATAAAGTCCTTGGCAGGGGCAGTATCGAGTTGGGAAATGAGCAGTGAACTTGCAGTCAGGAAGACCTTGGTTCTGATCTCAGTTCAGCTATGTGAATATGATCAAGTCACTTCTCCCTGAGCCTCAGTTTCCCCATCTGCAAAATGAAAAATAACAATATTTATCCTACCTGTCTCAGAGAGTCATTGCAGTGAAGGCAGTTTGGAAACTTTAAAGAGCTATATGGGCATGAGTTCTTGTGATTATTAATACCTCTATGTGAAATTTTCCAAGCTTAGAAACAAAATGTAAATTCTGCTCACTTCATCAAACATGTATTAAGCACATACTCTGCAAAAAGCACTCTGATTGGAGCTGGGAATAAAAAAATATAAAACGGCATGGCCCATACCCTCAAGTATCTTACATCCAGCTGGAGGAGAGAGACTATAAATAGCTGACATTTATATAGAGTTAGAGGGCACTAGATACATCTATCCAGGTATTGTACTAAGTGCTCTACACATTTCAACTCATTTGTTTCTTGTAACAAGCCTGGAATGTAGGTACTATTACTGTCCCAGTGTTACAAAACAGGTGAAGCCCAAGATCACACAGCTAGTATCTGAAGCTATATTTGAACTCATGTCCTCCTGACTCCATCCCTAGAACGATTCACTGTATTACCTAGCCACCTTTAACATATATGTTTCTATACTTTGATAGGTCTTTGCTCTCCTCAGTGTGACTACTCTCTACAGTGGTAAAAATAACCATCCATCTATCCATGCTTTCTCACCCTGTGCAATTCTTGTCTATCCTTTCTCATAATTCCTCCTTAAAGAATCCAGCCAGTATGGTAGAAGTAGACTCTTAAGTTCCCTGGATACCAGTGCAGCATTTGGACTGTTCATGTATTATCCACCACTTTTGTTATATGATCAGCTCACTTCTTTTCCACTCATACATGTTTCTGATGATGTCGTTCCTGCTGCTTATTAAATATGTCATTGTTGGTAAAATGCCATAGCCTGCCTACTCCCACCATCTATCTGTCTTTCTTGCCCTTTGAGTCACCTGTAATTTTGCTTCCTCAGAGATTCCATAATTCAGACAGGCAGCATCACCAGGAGACTATTGGTAGTAAACAATGAGGTTTTACATCAGAGGCACCTTGGAATTGTTGAAAAGCACTGTGCAATTTTCCAAATAGAGTCCAGCTCAGTCCCCTTGTCTGTTTCAATTCCAGGCCCAGTATATTGTTCATCTGTAACATCTTTCCAAGAGTGAGTCACTGAAGGGCTTCCTCATTGGGCTACCCACCTAATGGCAAGCTATCATTTGGGCAATAGGTGTTCTTTACCCAGGTTGCCTTTTCTGAGTGAGTTGCCAGAGAGCAGTAGTGTGGTATAATGGAAAACGCAGTGGAATTGCAGTCAAGTGAGATCTGGGTTCAAATTCTCTCTCAAATTCATCAGTTGTGTGACTAAGGATAAGTCATTTAAATTATTTATTTTTAGACTCATTCCTCTCATCTGTAAAAGAGACCTAGTCATGTCACAGAATGGTGGTAGGGATCAATTAAGATTGTGTAAAGTGCTGTTTATAAACCTTAAAATACTATATAAATATTTATTAGATCATAGATTTAGAGTTTGAAGAAATCTTGGAGGCCATTAAGTACAATGCCTTCATTTTACAAATGAGGAAACTGAGTCTCTAAGAGGTTAATTGATTTGCCCGGAGTCATGTAACTTATAAGTCTAAGGAAGGATTCTAATTCAAATAGCATAGAACTTTGACACCAAGCTGAATGCTCTATCTACTATATTACCTAGCTGCCTATAAAAACAGAAGTATAGTTGATAGGGTGCAAATCACAATGCCATTTTACCATCCTCACTTTCTCCTGACATCATGAGGTTACCAATGGAGTACTTGGATTATTCATCTGTTACAACTTCCCCTTGTCATGTGACCAGTCCTCCTTCTCTTTCTTGTGTAAAATTCCTTGATGTCATCATTTATTCCTGTTCATCTTCAAACCTCCTCATTAGTTATGTGCTGTATCAGTTAATATTGAAATTCAGTCTCTTTTGAATTGATATGTATTTCATTGAGGAAACTGTAATATTATGGGGTTTGATGGAATAAATATAGAATCACCCAGACACGAAGAGCTTGAGAACTTCACCATTCATAGGAAAACTATCTTCTGTTTGAATTCTGTATAGGACATTAATCAAAAAGTCTAAGTCACTTAATCTCATTGGGCCTTGTAAAATGAAGTGGATGAAATAACTGCTGAGTTCCCTTCAACTCTGGATCTGTTATCCTGTGTTCTTCATCTATGATAAGATAACCCTTTTCCAAATATCTACAAGGTTCTGGAGATAGAAATACCAAAGTGCAACAGTCTTTATCTTCAAGGACCTTACACTGGGGAACACCTTTGGTGAATTCATGTCTTCTTGTTTGGTTTCATTTGAAACATATCACTAAAGAGTTCTTCAAATGCAGTAAGTTTCATCTTCTATTGTGATATTTGATTCTCTCTGTATCTGGTGTCTTCCAAGTCTTCTTGAAGAAAGTGGTTAAGCTGTACTGATGAGAGACTTACAGGTGATTTATGAACTATTGATCCCTTTGGTTTCTTTATACTGAGTCATATATTTCAACAAATTCACTGACATCTCTTGTGTCTACTTTTTCACTGAATTCAGCAAGTATATGTTGAGTTAGGAACGTCTTTTCCAGTTTTCTGTGGAATTTCTCTCCTTCATCCTCTGCAATAGATTTTAGGGAATAAGTTACAAATGTCTTCATAATTTCTTCTTTACTTTAGCCATGTAATGGGACCAACTCTACCAACTCCTTGATTTATTTCTTCAAGAAAAATGACATTATTTGAGTCTTGGAAGAAACCTTAGTGACCATCTAGTCCCACTTTAATTAAGTGAATCTCCATTATAACATATCCAACAAGTGGTACTAGGAAATGCAGTGGATGGAGTGTTGAGCCTAGCTAGTCAGGAAGACTCTAGACTCTAGACTGTATTAGCTGTGTGACCCTGGGTAAGTCACTTCCCTTCTGTTTGCCTCCATTTCCTTATCTGTGAAATAGGGACAGTAATAGCACCTACCTCTAGGGTTGTTATAAGGCTCAAATGAGATAATATTTGCAAAGCATCTAGTGCAGTGCCTGGTATATAGCTGGCACTATATAAATTCTTATTCCCTTTTCTCCCTTCTTAGCATCAGCTTGAAAAACTCCATGGAAGGAGAAATCACCTCATCCAGAGAAAGCACATTCCACTTTTGAATGTCTTCAACTGTTGGGAAGACAACAAACTTTAAGTTGGTCTCTTTGCAATTTCTACCCCATTGGTTCTGCTTCTTCCCTCCAGCACAAGAAAAAGCAAGCTATCTGTAGAATAGCTCTTCAGATATTTGAAGATCGTTATCATGTGTTCCTTGAGTCTTCTGTGGGCCAAATATCCCCAATTCTTTCAACTTTTCCTTTTTTCTACCCTCTGCCTCTCTGATTTGAGAGTGGAGTCCTGAATTCTAAACCACCATTTAAGGAAAGAATTCAGCTCAAATATCTCCTCATTTCTCACCTGTCTTCACCAACTGGGACTTCTCTAACTGACCTCTCTACCATGATCTTGTGTTGGGTAACTTCTTCTTCCACCTCTCCCCAATTTTTTGGCTTTCTTTGATGTGTTATCTTCTTGTATTCAATTGGAAGCTCCTTGAGAGCAGGACTGCCTTTTTCCATAGTTGTATCCCCAGCAATTAATACAATGCCTAGCATATAACACATTCTTAATAAATATTTATTACCTGAGTGATTGATCGGGAACTTTCTTCAAGATACTGTCCAGCTTGTCAGTGTCATTCTTTCTAGGCATATGCAGGTTTTCATTAGGTTTTACACCTTGGAAATTTTTTTTATAGTCTAACATTGAATTTTTGTAATAAAGGGCATTGATTGTATATATCAAAGTAAAGAAACTAAAACTTAACTAAATATATTTTTTAAACGTATACCTGCACTTTAAATCATGATATTTGCCTATATCTCTTACTGTAACACTGCTCTCTCTCCCCATGATTTTCCAAAGCTCACTGAAAGTGCTGAAGTCATCCATTCTGTTAGTTCTTAGTACTGTCAGATGTAGTACATACAGATCTGATCATCTGAATGCATTGGTTGCAGCTAAGTATTCCTTTCTTATCTCTTCATCTATCTTGAGTTTCAACTCTCCGGTAGCCATTTTTATAGAATATACTTACCAAGTTATGGGAAGTCCATTCTTTCTATCAAAGAAAATAGAAGCAAAATAAAAGTTGAGCAGTTCTGCTTTCTTTTTGTTATACATTGTCATTATCTCAGACATTCTGAGCATGGGCAACATCCTTGCCATGGGCAGAAACCATAATATAGTACGCTTTTAAGATCCCTGCAAAATCCTACTTGCCCTTTCTACTTGCTGGAAGCAAGAACCACTGTCTTTACTCATTTTTATTGGTAGCTCACACAGCTGATCTTTTCGACAAACTGCTTGCTGTCCTCAAAACATTGGAGACATCATTTAAAATATGAATTACAAGAAAAGTATGCAGATCAGTTATCTAGCTTGAGTGAAGGATAGCAGATGGACAAGCTGGATGCTCCACTGGTAGCCAAGAAATATTAGAAGAAACAGAGGAACATATGTAGTGCATTGAGTAAATCCTTCATGAAGGCTTTATGAAAAGCTATGGACAAGAATCATACAGGTGAGAAGGCAGGGATCGACCATTATCTACACTTGTTGAGGGAAAGATTATTGAGTTCGTGAGATCACAGATTCATTAAACTATATAGTGATTTTCTTATAACGATTCTATGAAATAGGTTGTCTAAATATTGTCCCCATTTTACAGGTAAAAAAACTGAGACACAGAAAAGTGAAGTGATTTTTCCCAATTTCATATAACTACTAAATGTTGGAGCTAAAATTTGGATTCAGCACTCCTTCTATATCCTGTAACCTAAAATGAAAGCCTAGAGCCATTAAGCAAATTGCCCAGGGCAACATAGGAAATTGTAGAAATTGAATAGGAGTAGGAGATCTACATCTGGGAGGTCTGCATCTGGTACCACCAACTCTATGACTTTGTACAAGTCACTTTGACCTCGAATCACTCTACTATTCTCTTCTGCAAAATGAAGGGCCAAGGCTAAAGAATCTCTGAGGTCCCTTCTGTCTCTGACAGTCTAAGTTTACCCAATGAAGAGGATTTCTTCATCTATGATAAGATCCTTACTGCATTAAAAGACTCTATTTCAATCAACAATATTTATTGATTAAAATGCATGATATCCGAGTGGTCTCCTAAGACCCAGCAGGAAAGCAGAAAAAGGTGAATTTCCTGCTTTAAAATCCAATCAAGTCTAAATGACTGGTAGTCATAACTATTGTGTAGGTGCCAGTATTGAAAGTATAAGCACTTCAAGGCACTCATTTTCTGATACCTATTGAGACTAAAAGGTTATAAATCAATATTACTCAAAGGTCACATGAAAAAATAGTCCAAGTCACTCATAATTAGAGATATGGAAATTAAAGCTACTCTAGGGTTCCATCTCACACTCACATTGGCAGAATTAACCAAAAGAAAAGTGATATGTTGGAGGGGCTGTGGGAAAATTGGCAAATTTCATATAATGTTAGAGGAGCTGTGAATTAGTATAGTCTTTCTGGAGAACAATTTAAAACCATGATCTAAAAGTTACTAAACTGAGAATACTCTTTAATCCAATGAAACTTGTTGCTAAGCCTCTATATACCTCACAGAAATGGAAAAAGGACCCATATGTACACAGATATTTATAGCAGCTCTTTCTGTTGTGGCAAAGAACTAGAAACTAAGAAGATGGTAATCAATTTGAGAGTGGCTAAACAAAATATGATTAGTGAATTTAATTAAATACCACTATGTTGTAAGAAAGGATGAAAGTCAGTTTCAGAGATGCATGAGAAGACTTTTACAAACTGATGCAGAGTGAAGTGAGTAGAACCAGAAGGGCAATTTATATAACAACAGTGTAAAAAGAAGCCACTTTTAAAACTCAAAAACTTAAGAACTCTCATTAATGATCAAGCATGATTTCAGAGAGCTGATGATTATGTTTGCTATCTACCTCCTTACAGAGAGGTATTAAACTAATGGTGCAGAATAGGTGATACAGTTTTGTACATGACCAACGTGGGCATTTGTTTTTCTTGACTATCCATATTTGTTCCAGGGGATTTGTTTTTCTTTTAAAGTTGGAGGTGAGGGGATGGAACAGAGAAAAACATAATGCCTGTTTGTTGCAAATTAAAACAGGACAAAAGAAAGTGAACGCTGTCAAATTTAAATGATCATGCTTGGACCTCAAGAAGATGAATGAAAAGGTAACTTCTCCCTTCTTCATCAAAATGAGACTATGTTTGTAGAACATTGCATGTACTTTTTTTTGATGTTTTGGTTAGTTTTAATCAACTGTTTCTGTTTTCTCTCTTTAATCATTGTTATAAAGGATGACTTTCTATGAGTGATAATGGAGGCAAACATTAGGAAATATAGATGATGCAGTAACCAATGACAGTTCCAAGGGACTTATAATGTAACAGTCTATTCACCTCCAGATAGAGATAGAATACACTCAGATTACCCATTGAAGCATATCTTTCTTCCTTCCTTCCTTTCTTCTTTCCTTCCTTCCTTCTTTCCTTCTTTATTTCCTTCCATCTTTCCCTCCTTCCTGACAGAGCTAATCCTGGAATTGGTTTTGCGTGGCTATACATATTTGTTGTGGACTTTGGTATTTTCCTTGTCTTCTCCATGGGGAGGGGAGGAGAAGGAAGAGAATTTGGAACTGAAAATAAAATAAAATTGAATTTAAAAAAAAAAGAAATGTAGAGGATGGAGAAACGAAAGGTAGTAATAAACATATTTTAAACCCACTGCGTCTACTTTCATTTTACTTTCATTTTTGCTTCAACTATTCTCTGCCCCTGTGATCTGATTAAGTCATTTATCCTATCTCCCCCAAACCCCTCTTGCAAATTCCTCATCTGTAGTATGAGCAAGTTAGAGAACCATTGGGGCACAGTGGGTCAGGCAGTGGAAAAAGAATCTGGAGCCCTGAGTACTGGTCCCAGTTCAACTATTTATTTTGACCTTTAGATTTGGCCTTCATGAAATTCCTGCCCCTTTAAGGGTCTTGGTTTTTCTCTCTGTAAAATGAGTAAGTTAGGTTTTATTACTGTTGTTCAGTCTTGTCCAACTCTGTGTGACCTCATTTTGGGGTTTTCTTGACAAAGATACCGGAGTGACTTGCCATTTAGTTTTCCAGTTCATATTGCAGATTAGGAAAACTGAGGGAAATAGGGTGAAGTGACTTGCACAGAGTCCTATAGCTAGTAAGTGTCTGAAGACAGATTTGAACTCAGGAAGATGAGTCTCCCCAATTCCCTACTAGTGCTCTATAAACTGCAATACCCAACTGCTCACAAAGAAAACTCCAAATGGGGTAGCAAAGTTAGAATAGGATAACCTCTTTATTCTTCTCCAACTCCAAAAGACCTGATTCAAATAGCAGTTAATATGGTTTCCTCTCCATCCTACCAGCTTCCCCTTCTCTCTAACTGCTTCTTTGTGAGTGACAGTGAGACGTTCTGACATCTTCTAAAGGTCTACAGAGAAGTAAAGTCTTGAGCTGTTCCTGAGATAAAGATCGCTTCAAGAAAAATTAGTACAAAAGGGATTTGAACTATAATAAGCTCTTAGAGCTACAAGAATGATCTCTCTCACAGAACTAAAAGAACAGCTTGTATAATGACAACATTATAGAGAAAAATACCTGGAAGACTTTAGGACTCTGACCAGTGCAACAACAAAGCATGAATCCAGAGGACACATGATGAGGGTATTTAGTCGAGAAATGTAAAATGCAGAGAAATATACATGCAGCACAGTCATTGTGAAAGGCTATTTGGCTGGGTATGCATATTTATGTTGAACTTGTTGTTCAGCTAGGGAAAGACAGTGGGAGGACAGATTATGAATTCATTCTGAGGTAATCTTTTAAAAAAAAAAACAATAATTGCTTGCATTTACTATAAAGTCCTTTATAGGCATCCCACAGGAAACTAACCACAGCTCTATGAAATAGGTGTTTTATTGTCTCCATTGTATAGATAAGGAAACTGTGTCTCAGAAAAGTGGGTTGACTGGCCCAGGGATTTCTCATAATACCTGTTTGAGGCAGGATTCAAAACCTAATGTTTCTGACTTCAAGTAGCCCTTAAAAAAGGAACTATATTGTTATCTAATCCAAAGTTTCTTAATCTTTGCGGTGTCATGGAACCTTCTAGCAGTCAGATGAAGTCTATGGATACCTTCTCAGAATGGGTATTTTTAGAGAAATCATAACTGAAGGAAATGCTAAATTTGAGTTAGAGGTTGGTGAACATAACAATGTAATTTTTCCCCATCCAAGTTTGCAGACTCCTTGAAATCTAGGAGTCTAGTGGAATCCAGGTTAAGAACCCCTAATCTAGTGAACTCTCTTGTTTTTTTTTAAGTTAACAAGTAGCTCCTTGTTTTTTCTCTTCTTCCCATCTTTCTTGTCCAAAAAAGATTGAAAAACAGTAGAAAAACAAGATCCTTATAATAAATATACAGCATCAAACAAAATAAGTTTTGTATTGTCCATGTCTCCATAATATGTCTTATTCTGCACCCTGAGGCCATCTCATCTCTGTCAGAAGGTGGGTAAAATGTTTATCATAAGTGCACTGCATTGTAGTTGGTCACTACACTTTCAAAGTAATTCTCTTTACTGTTGTTGTGAACAATAATTATTAACAACAATTGTTAAAAAATAGTATTGTAGCGGGGCAAAACCAGGGTGGCAGAGTAGAAGCAGAGACTTGCTAGAGCTCTCCCCACTAAGCCCAGTCAAATACCCGTAAAAATTACTCTAAACAAATGCTAGAGCTGCAGAACCCACAGAGTGATAGAGTGAAGCAAATCTCCAGCCCAAGACAGCCTGGAAGGTTGATGGGAAGCGTCTATCTCACAGCACTGGAGCAGAGTGCAGTCCAGCACGGGCTGCACCCACACAGACAGTACCTGAGCAGACTTCAGGGGACTGAATCTCTGACACTTATAGCCGTTTCCAGACATCAAAATTCCAAGGACAAGTGGGAGGGCCAGTGAAAAACACCTGTGGGATCTGTGTGAGGGAGTAGAATGATTTGTCCCTATGCCTAGGGAAGGGAGGGGGAGAAGGAGCCTCTGACAGTTGCAGCAGAGGGAACACCTGTTTCTGGAGTTCTAGGCCCACAGATTTTGGGGGCATCGAGCAGCTGACAGTACACACCCCCTACCCCCACTGGAAGCAGAAAACTACCTTGACAAAGAGCTCAAAAATCAAGTAAATGCCTGGGAAAATAAGCAAAAAGAATCAGACTATAGAATCTTACTTTAGTGACAAAGAAAACCAAAATAAACAAACAGAAGAAGACAATAAAATCAAAGCTCCTACATCCAAAGGCTCCAAGAAAATTATGAATTGACCTCAAGCCATGGAAGAGCTTGAAAAGGATTTTGAAAATCAAGTAAGAGAAGTAGAGTAAAAATTGGGAAGAGAAATGAGAATGATGCAAGAAAATCATGAAAAATTGGTCAACAGCTTGCTAAAGGGGACCCAACAAATGCTGAAGAAAATAATACTTTAAAAAATGGACTAACCCAAATGGCAAAAGAGATCCAAAAAGCCAATGAGGAGAAGAATGTCTTAAAGACAGAATAGGCCAGATGGAACAGGAGTCCAAAAGCTCACTGAAGAAAATAATTCCTTAAAGCTTAGACTAGAGCAGATGAAAGCTAATCACTTTATGAAAAATCAAGAAATTAGAAAGCAAAACCAAAGGAATGAAAAAATAGCAGACAATGTGAAACATCTCAGTGGAAAAACCACTGACCTGGAAAATAGATCTAGGAGACACAATTTAAAAATTATTAGACTGAAAAGCCTGAAATACCTGAAAGCCATGACCAAAAAAAAACCTAGATATCATCTTTCAAGAGATTATTGAGGAAAACTTCCCTGACATCCTAGAACCAGAAAGTAAAATCAATATTGAAAGAATGTACTGATTGCCTCCTGAAAGAGATTCCAAAAGGAAAACTTCTAGGAATATTGTAGCCAAATTCCAGAGATCCCAGGTCAAGAAGAAAATATTGCAAGCAGCCAGAAAGAAGCAATTTGAGTACTGTAGAAACACAATCAGTATAACACAAATCTAGCAACTTCTACATTAAGGGATTGAATGGCTGGGAATATGATATTCCAGAGAATTAAGACCAAGAATCATTTACCCAGCAAAACTGAGTAAATATAATATTTCAGGTTAAAAAATGGTCATTGAATGAAATAGAGGACTTTCAAGCATTCTTGATGGAAAGACCAGGGCTGAAAAGAAAATTTGACTTTCAAACAAAGAAAGAGAAATCATAAGGGACTTACTAAAGTTGAATTATTTACATTCCTACATGGAAAGATCATATTTGTAATTCTTGAGACTTTTTTCAGTATTAGGGTAGTTGGAGGGATTATATTTATATATATATATATATATATATATATATATATATATATATATATATATATATATACACAGAGGGCACAGGGTAATTTGAATATGAAGGGATGATATCTAAAAAAATAAAATTAAGAGGTGAGACAGGAATATATTGGGAGGAGAAAGGGTGAAATAGAATGGGGTTAATTATCTCTTGCACACATTAAAAAAGCAAGAAAAAACTTTTTCAGTGGAGGGGAAGAGGGAGGAGGTGAGAGGGAAAGAGTCAAACTTACTCTCATCACATTTGGCTTACAGAGGGAGTAACACATACTCTCAGCTTGCTGTGAAAATTTATCTTACCTTATAGGAAAGTAGGGGAGAAGGGAAGAAGTGGAGTGTATGGGAGATGATAGAAGGGAGGACAAATGAGAGGAGGAGGTAATTAGGAATAAATACTTTTGAGGAAGGACAGGGTTAAAAGAGAGAATAGAATGAATGCAGGGACAGGATAGGATAGAGGGAAATATAGTCTTTCACAACATTACTGTTATGGAAATGTTTTGCATGACTACACATGTATAACCTATCTTGAATTGTTTCCCTTCTCAGAGGGGATGGGTAGGGAGGGAGAAAATGAGAGAAGTTGGAACTCAAAATTTTAAAAACAAATATTAAAAATTGTTTTTACATGCAACTGGAAAATAAGATATACAGGCAGTGGAGTATAGAAATCTATCTTGCCCTTCAAGAAAATAGAGGAGAAGGGGATGAGAGAAGGGAAAGGTGTGAAAGGAGGGCAGATTGGGGAAAGGGAATCAAGAATGGACAATGTCTTGGGGTGGGCAGAAGGGAGAGAAGGGGAGAAAATTTGGAACTCAAAATCTTGTGGAAGTGAATGTTGAAAACTAAAACAATAATTACTTAATTAAAATGAACTTTAAAAAGGCAAAAAAAAAAAATTAGTGTTGTAAATTGTTCTCCTCAGTTCACTCTGCATCATATTCATATAAGTCTTCAGAGGTTTCTTTGAAACTCTCCCTTTTAGGACTCACATGTACAGAAATATCTATAGAAGCCCTTTCTGTGGTGACAAAGAATTGGAAATTGTGGGGATGCCAATCAGTTGGGGAATGACTGAACAAACTGGTGTATATGAATGTCATGGAACACTACTGTTTCATAAGAAACCATGAGCAGGCAGATTTCAGAAAAACCTGGAAAAACTTACATGAACTGATGCTGAGTGCAGTGAACAGAACCAGGAGATTATTGTGCACAATAACAGCAACAGTGTGCGATGACTTTGATAGACTTAGTTCTTCTCAGTAATGCAATGATCTAAGACAATTCCAAAAGACTCATGATGGAAAATACTATCCCTATACAGAGAAAGAACTATGGAGTCTGAATGTAGATCAAAGCATGCTATTTTCTTTTTTGTTTGTTATTTCTCATAGTTTTTCTCTTTTATTCTGATTCTTCTTTCACAATATGACTAATGTGGAAATATGTTTAATATGATTGTACATCTATAGCCTATATCAGATTGCATACTGTCTTGGGGAGAGGAGGAAGGGGAAACAATTTTGAACTCAAAATCTTACAAATGTGAATGTTGAAAACTAAAAATAAATATAAATAAATTTTTGTTTAAAAAACATAAAAAAGGAGGGAAAAAAGAAAGTATACATTTTGTCATTTATTTAATTTTTAATTTTTTTAATTATCAATAACAATAACTAGCATTTATAATAATAATCAATTATCAATAACATTAACTAGCATCTCCTATGTGCCATGCACTGTGCTAAGTTCTTTATAAATATATCATTTGTTCTTCACAACAATCCTAGGAAATAAGTAATATTATTATTATACCCATTTGACATATGAGAAAACTGAGGTAAACAAAAGTGAAGTGATTTGCCCAAAGTCACAGAGCTAGTAAGTATCTGAGGCTGGATTTGAACTCAGGTCTTCCTGATTTCCAATACAGTACTCTGTCCACTGAATACTGGAAAAGAAGAAAATGAAGCTTTTTTTAAACAAATAACCACAGTCAAACAAAACAAATTCCCATACTGACCATGTCTAAAGTTTTCTCATTCTGTAAATTAATCCATCACCTCCACCTATGAATCTGCCTCTGTAAGCAGGTAAGTAGAGTACATTATCATCAATCCTGAAATCAAGGTTGATCAGTTCTAAAATTTGTCAAAATTCTTCATTTTTACAATTTTGATGTTTCAATACAGATTGTTCTCTTGGTTCTGATAATTTTATTCTATCATTTCTTAAAAGTTTTCCCAGGTTTCTCTGAAACTCTTCATTTTTCATAATATGATAGTATTCTATTCTATTCATATTCGTATACCTTAATTTGTTCAGCCTTTCCACCTTTCATGGGTACCACTTTTGTTTCTTGTTCTTTGTCCCTCAAAAAGAGCTGCTACAAATATTTTTGTACTTATGGATCCTATCCCTTGCTTTGATTTCTTTAGGTTATAGATCTAATAGCATCATTGAGTCAAAGGATATACACAGATTAGTGATCTTTAAGACATAGTTCCAAATTGTTTTCCAGAGTGGTGTGTATCGATTCACAGTTCCATGATGGGTATATTAATTCTTGTGCACTTCAGTAATTGTCATTTTCTTTTTTTGGTCATCTTTGTCAATATGTTGAATATGAGATGGAACTTCAGAATTTCTTTAATTTGCATTTTTCAGTTATTAGTGATTTGGAGCAATTTTTCACATGCCGATAGAGAACTTAGATTTCTCCTTTACAACTTGCCTGTTCATAGCCTTTGGCCATTTATCTATTCAGGAATGGCTCTTGTTCTCATTAATTCATATAAGCTCCTTATATATCTTGCATATGAGACCAAATCAAAGATTATTTCTTAGTTAACTATTTCTCTTCTTGTTTTGTTTGTGCAAAAACTTTTTTTGTCTTCTGTAATCCTCACTATCCTCACTATCTAGAGATCCAAAAGCAAATTCTTTCCTAACCTCTCCTCAATTTGTTTATGATACAAACATTTATATCTAATTCCATGTGGAGTTTTTTCTTGGTATATAGTGTGAGAGGCTTGGTCTGTACCTAATTTCTGCCAGACTGCTTCCAGTTTTCCCAGCAGTTTTTGTCAAACAGTAATTCCTAAGTCTTTGGGTCCAACCTTTTATTACGTAGAGGAGCAACCTGAAGTTCAAAGCATAGTGATCTTCAGTGGTGTGCTGGTCAATGTTTAACAGCTTACTTTCTGAGGGAAGAATTATACCCTTGACACTCTTTTAAGTTTAATCTACATTATTAACATATTCTTCATCACTTTCTTAAGTCTATACAACCAACAAAACAACAAACCATGCTCTGATTTATGGTGTTTTCGTATTTCTGTGGTAAATAAATGCTCACAATGAAAATTTAACATGACTCTCTTTTATTAGCCAGTAGTATAAATCACTCAGCGCTAAGACCCAGGCTTTTTTTTTTTAAGTCCGGGTCCAGTCCAGTGTTTCTGCCACTTAAATGCACATTACTCAAACAATCACAAAATGTCAAAGTTGGGTGGGACCATAGCCGTTTAGCGGATCCCACACCAGAAAAAGAATTCCCTTTACTACTCTTTAAAAAAATTACCATGCACCCTTGGGGGAACCATCCATGAGGTCCTAAGGCTGTCTATTCTACTGTATACAATTCTAATTGTTAAAAGCTTTCCGCTCACCTTGAGGCTAAATTTATCTCTTTGCCACTCCCACAGATTTACCTTAGTTCTGGGTCCTGAGGCCAAACAGAACAAGTCTGACCTCTTTTCCCCTTGACAGCTTTTCAAGTACTTACATAGGCCTGTTGCATAAATCAGGCAAATTTGTTTTCCTGTACAGGTAGTTGGGTGTCAGGTAAATATTGATCTATATCCAGTCCGAGGACAAGGGTTTGAATTCCAGTTTTGCCAACCATGCTACCTTGAACTAGTCTCTTCATCAATTTCTCAGGACGTTACTAATTCTAAATCCAGTGATGTTTGCTTATTCTGTTGCTTTCATCTGCTATATTGTTTCACGTTGTTTTCTGGCCTTGGGCTTGTCTTATTTCTATCATTCCTATCCATTGGTAATTTAAGAATAATCTGTGATCCATTCTGTTCTCAGTATTCTCATGGGCATTAGTGAAGACTGCAAGTCTCTGAAAGAAACTGACCATTGATAGCTTTGACACAGCAAATCATTCGATCCATTTGTCCTTAATGGGCAGCGTCAGGACAGCTGTCGGATCACTGAAAAATAGTTTTGCTTTCTTCATTTCAGAAATGATGTCAGCTTGAGCTTTGTGGGTCAACAAACCAATAAATTCATTTTGGATTTTATTAGCTAAGTGGTCTTTTATTTCAGTCATTGCTCCTGGAGATATAATAGGCAAATATAGGGCATTCTCAGCAGTGGTTTTTGTGATCAGTAGCTCTAGAGTCTACAATCTTGGCTGCTACTGGAAGGGACTCTGCTTCATCTCGTCAAGGTTCAGCTCCATTACCACCTCCTGTGGAAAATCATTCCTTTCTCCTCCATCTATTAGTGCTTTAACCTGCTCCCTCCAAATTACATACACATACACACATGTATGTACGTATGTATATGTGTGTATAGATTTATATGTCTGTATCTGTCTGCAGACACAGACACACAGAGATACATATATAATTAACTTACCTTTTTTTTCCATCTGCCACTTCCTCCCCCCCCCCAACACACATGTAAGTTCTTTGAGGGTAGGGACTATTGGGGTTATTTTGGGTTTATTTTTGTATCACCAGTGCTGGCACATGGACTCATAGATCCAAAGCTGGAAAGAAACTCAGAGGCCCCAGCACATGTTACAGAAGAGGAAATGGAGACTCACAGATCTTAAGCAACTAGCCTCAGTATACAGGTAGCCATGCCATAAATGGGAAATGAGTCCTCTGACTGTGAATTCAGGGCTAATTCCACTGTATACATAGAGAGTACTTAATACATGCTGCTGGAATTGACTCGGACTGACAGGAGACCTGAAGTATTTAAAAATGACAAAGCAAATGGGGCTCTATATGGGGAGCCAACATTTGAAATGGAAACATACACCTTTGCTAGAGTCCATGACTATGTGGGGGAGGCTGATGGGGGGCAATTCAGGAAGGGGAGAACCGGCAGGACAATGTCGATGAGCAGCTAGTTCCTATTCTCGGCTAGTAGGGGCAAATTAGGGACTCATTTGTTGTAAACTCGTTTTGACCTTAAAGGTGGGCCCAGGTAGGCCCAGGCAACCAGATTTAGACCCTTTCTCTCCCAGGCTTTCTGAAGACCCAGCGACAAGCCCAGGGGGTTTTTGTGTTTTCTAAACAAAGCCCTAGAGGAGAGTGAGCAAAGGGGGAGGGTCTGAGTTTTGCGGGACAAAGGCCTGGGGCGGGGCCCAATGGAAATACAGTTCAGTGGGCCTGAATTGATATGCCCATCCTTTAAACCCCTAGGGCTAGGAGATCACAGGGCATGAAAGTCCATCAAAGAGCACTTCTCTGCCTTGATCCAATCCTAAGCGCTGGAGCAAGGGAGCGGAAGGTTGGTGGGGGTCTGCTGAGCCCAAGGAGGCTTCTGCAGATTAGTGGCAGCCTTTCTTAGGCCCAACAAGTTGTCATTCAGAATTTCCCTACTGGCTTGGTTGGGGGGGCGGGGGAGGGGAGGAGAAAGGAAACCGACAGACTTCTCCTAGCTTCAGGCTTGTCCAAAAAATAAATGTGTGTTGGGTGGTGACTGGGGTGGGGAGTGGGGGGTCCGTGTGTGATGTGTTGAACAACTGGCTGTGGGTCACTTGTCGCTTAATCCTCAGCGGCAAGGTTTGCCTCGCTTGTGATTTCAGGCCTTCTCCCCAAGTGTGGCCCCCTTTATGTTGTATGCAATTTGAAGTCCAGCAAAATAAGCCTGTCTCAGTGGGTCTCTCTTATCCCTGCTGCCCCTCCCTCACCGATCGTTTCCAGTGTTCTTACTTGAGAAAGACAGCTGGGTGGAGTGAAAGGAGTGGTTGATTTGAAGTCTGGGCAGACCTGGCTAATGTTATCCAGAAATTCAGTATTTGTGGCCCTTCCATTAGAGAATGCTGGTAGGGTTGAGGTGGCTGGGGAATGAAAACTGTAGTACCTGTCTCCTAGGACAGGGTTTTATTTTGTCATAAATATGGACCTAGGCTTTGGATTTCATCTTTTTAGAGAGCACCAGATCAGGAAAGTCCCTTTATCAATGTAACATTGCCACTGTTGTACAACTTACTGTCTTAAGGTAAGAAACCTGCGGCCTCGAGGCCACATGTGGCCCCCCTAAGTCCTCAAGTGCAACCGCTTGACTAAATCCAAAGGATTTGTTCTATAAAACTTGGACTCAGTCAGAAGGCCTCACTCAAGTCTAGGACTTAAATAGATGACTGCAATGCTTGAAAGATGAAGGGAACCCACTTGAGTCACAGTCAGTGGACCAGAGGCTCGACTTAAACCCAAATCATTGGGACTCCCAGGTGGGCTCTCTGCCTCAATCCATCACAGTATCAAAGAATCGAATAAGAGGGTGTGGAACAACTCTGTTGATGTCAGCTGTTCTTCCTGGAGTACAGTAATTGATTCAGGTTATTTTGTTTGCTTTTAGAGGCAGAGGCAAACTCTGAGACACCCTGGAATTGGAAAAACTCCTCTTCCTGAGTTCAAATTCGGCCTCTGATGTTTACTAGATGTGTAACCCTGAGCAAATCTCTTAACCCTGTTCGCCTCGGTTTCCTCATCTGTAAAATGAACTGGAGAAAGAAATGGCAGATCACTGCATTATCTTGGCCAAGAAAACCCCAAAAGGAGTTCACAAAAGAGTTGGATATAACTGAAACAACTGAGCAACAACAAAATGGAAATGTACTGCTAAATAATAACTGACACATAGATGAACTTGCTTTTTTTTTCTGCTAGAGACTTTCCAATTGTTCTGATGTGAGCCTCATAGTAACCTAACTTTGTAAGTTAGGTATGAGTACACACAGTTCTCAGTATCCCCATTTTGCAGTTCAGCAAACTGAGGTGCCAAGGGGTCCCCGACTTGGCGAGCAGTTCCCCAGCTAGGAAGTTACAGAGACGGGATTTGAAGGGAGATGCCCAGCATCAGTGCCTTTAAGGGCATCTTTTAAAGTGACCTCTCAGTTCACTTCACTTGTTTCTGCATCTGGCCCATACCATCCTATATCAAAAAGTTTTGTTTAACTTTTAAATTAGTGACAGCCCTGGAAAGTCTCTGAGCCCAGAGAGGGTGTGCAAAGCTGCAGTTTGCATAAAAGGACTAGCTGGAATAGTGATAAAATAGCTCCCCAGCAGGGTTCCTATACTAATGGCGCAGAGAAGAATTATTGCCCAGGAAAAGATTAAGCCAAGTCTGAACAACACTGTGATTTGTGAGTATAAACAGTTTCCCTATAGGTGAAGCAATTTGTACTCAGAAAAGAGTTTACCTTCCACAGCCACTTTTCCTGATTTGTAAATTGTAATTGACGCGAAATTCTTTAAACCCTCCAAGGAATTCACTTGTATTGAGCGAACCAGGGCAGATGACTAAGTATGAATATGCTTCTTTTGGTAGTGAATCAGTGTTGTTCAAACCCGATTATATTAGTCAGGAAAGGAAATGTGTTTTACATTGAATCATTATATAGACACTGCATTTATTTTCAACTTCTTTCAATAAATATTTCTTAAATGCCAATACGGCTGGGAGACAGTCTGGGGAGGAGGCTAAGATACAATTTCTGCCCTCAAGGATCTTACATTTTCATGGGATGAAGGTAGGGAAAGACAAAGCAGAATTCCATATGTATATGTAGGTATTCAATTCACAGCACTACAAATCGAGATTATCTCATTTCAACTAGGTATTTATCCCTTTTTTCTTGACTGTCCAGTTTCCCAGGAGCTGTTTCAAACCTTCTCTCTCCCCAAGTCTCCCTTGCCCCTAGGTGTTCATGCCTCCTGCTTTACAAGGAAGCTGAAATAATCGGTAGTTAGCTTCCTCCATACCTCAAAACACATTCATACATCTTCATACTGCATTTCCAAAATATCTCCGTTCTCATTTCCTGTTCTTGGGTCTCTGAGGATAAGGTGGCCCTTCTCATGAAGGGTACCTTCCTATTTGGACCCTTGATCTCATTTCTTCCCCTCTTCTCCATGAAAGAGCTTATTCCATTGATCTGCCTCAGTCACCCACTTCAGTATTTCCCTACGTATTGGCTGTGTACCTACAACCCGCAAGCACACTGAAGTACCGCCCAGTCTTAAAAAACAAAACAAAACCCTGCTATACCCTCAAGCTATCATTCTGTAGCACTTTCCCCTTTCATTGCCAAATTCCTAGAAAGAATCCTCTCTGCTTGCTACCTCCACTTTTTAATCTGGCTTCCACAATATTCTACTTCCTTTCACCAAAATTCCCTTGATGTTCTAAATATGATGACCCTTTCTCTGTCCTCATCCATTTTGACTTTATTTTCAACATTGTTGACCATATCCTTCTCCTGAATATTTTGTGCTCCCGTGACACTGCTCTTTCCTGGTTCTTGACCTGTCATTTTCTTTTGTTTCCATCTGGTACTCCTTTGCTGTAGATGCAGGGCTCTGTCCCATTTCTTCCCTCCTTTCATTTTCTCCCTTGCTGACAATCAATTCCCATGGGTTCAGCTATCATATCTTTGTAGATAATCCCCAGATCAATACGCTATGAGTAGTGATTTGTTTGTTTGGTTGGTTTTTTTGCATTCCCAATGATTAGCACAGTATTTGGCACATAAGAAGTGCTTAATAAATGCTTGTTGATTGCTTAATTGATCACTAGCATCCCTGTTTACAGTCTTTTCCATCTCCAATCTTTCCTTTATATTGCAGCCAAAATAATCTTCTTAATCGCTAAGCCTTTCTTTCATACTCAGAAATCTCCATTGGGAAGGGGATGCCCATCAGCCGAGAAATGACTGAACAAATTATAGTATGTGAATGGAATGGAATATTATTGCTCCACAAGCAATGTTGAGGGGGATGGTTTTAGAGAAACCTTGGAAGATTTATAGGAATTTCTGCACAGTGAAGTGAGCTAGGAGAGCAGTTTATACTATTTTGATAACACTGTAAAACAGTTTTGAAACACACAATGACCAGCCATAATTCCAGAAGACCTGTGATGAAGCAGAGGACCTACCTCCTGATAAAGAAGTGATAGATTCAGAACGTAGTCTTAGTCATATGTACATGGACAATGCCAGAATTTGTTTTTCTTGACCATGCTTATTTGTTACAAGGGCTTTGTTTTGTTTTTGTTGTTTTTTTTTTTAACTTTTTCAGTGCTGGAAGAGGACAGAAAATGTATTTTTGTTCATTAAAAAATAAAATATAATTTAAAAATAAAAAAATCTTTAGTGGCTCCCTATTGCTTCTAGAATGAGAAACAAACCCCTCAGCCTACTCTTTAAGACCTTTCACAGTCTACCTTTCCAACTTCATTGTATCCCCAGAACTTAGCCGAGTACTTGGTATATAGTAAAGGTTTATTAATTTCATGTTGATGATTGATTAATGTGTTCCAACCAAATGGACCTATTATTTGTTTCTGAATTCAACATTCCATCTCCCATGTCTGTGTTTTCACACAAGCACGGGCTAGTCATTCCCCATGCCTTGAATGTACCTACCTCTCATAATCCTCATAAAGCATAGCTCAGGTTCCATATCTTCCATTAAGCCTCCTTGACCCTTTCTGTTATTACTGCCTTCTCCCCCCTCAGTTTATTTTTATATACTTATTTGTAACGTGTCCTATTTCTGACAACTTCCCAGAAAATTTCCAGGATCCACTTTCCTACTGTCACCTTTCTTTAATGTTCTGTATCTGGAAATGGAGACACTGACTATCCTGTGTAGCAGTTTCAACTTGTGTAGTAGAGGTGGGAACAGGCTAACAGACACTCACATCAAACCAGCAGCACATAGCCCTGCTGTGGCAATGATTCATGGATGACCAGATAGACTGTCCTTCTTTAAGTCTCCCAGCAAGTTCAACATTATCCCCTTCAAGTAACTCAAACTTCTTTCTGTTACTAGGTTTACCATATCTCAGGTCAGCTGTCCAGGACACAAACTCTTTTTTCTACTCCCTTGTCTTGCATGGTTTAATAGGTGTTCACTAACCTGCTTTGTGGGGAAATATAGGCAGGAACAATAACAAATAAAAGAGGAAAGTTATAATATGATTTTTGGAGAAAGAAATGGAAAACCAGTCCAGTATCCTTCCCAAGAAAACCCCAAATGGGATCACAAAGAGTCAGATATAATTAAAATGACTGAACAGTTGGATTTTTTTCCCCATCAACCCCAGATTTCCATGCACATTGGGAGAGGTAGTGTACTGTAGTTAATGTTATCACAAAAGGAAGTCTGTAAGAGTACCCCACAGTTCCATGTAGCTTAATACTTTTATCAGTGTTAAAACATAGTTATCATGATGACCAACTTGAAGGATGACCCAAAACTGTGGGGTAGGATCAAGAGGAAGGGTGTATTACTAACATGTCTAATGATAGAAATATATTTCCAAAGATCAGAACATTGGCCCACATCTAAAAAGATAAGATTTAATAGAGACAAATGTAAAGTCTTACAATTGAAGTTTTTTCAATGCAATCAATATAAGAGACCAGTTTACCTGATAGTTTTAGTGAATTGCAAAGCTTACTATTTGTCAGCGACGTGATCAGGAAGCTTAAAAAGTTAATGGAAACCAGTTGCATTAAGAGAGGCATAAAGTCCAGAAGGAGGGAGGTAGGTAATAGTCCTGCTGTCTTCTATCATAGACCATATCTGGAGTTGCATATTCAGCTTCCTTCTAGGTACCCCATTTTATAAAAGGGACTGATAAGCTGGGAAGGACTCAGAGAAAGGATGACCAAGATGGTGAGGAGCCTCAAGGTCTTAGAATATGAGGCTGAAAGAACTAAAAATGGACTCTGGAGAAGAGAAGACTTGGGGAACATACTAGCTGTCTTTAAAGATTTCAAGAGTTGTCATGTGGAGGAGGGTGTAAGCCTGTTCTGCTTGGCCCCAGAGAGTGAGACTAAGAAGGAACAATGAATGGGAGGCAGAGAGAAGACACAAAGCTGAACATGAAGAAAAACTCCCTAACTATGAGAAAGCTGTCCACAATTGGATATACTGCCTGGAGGAGGAAGGAGGTTCCCTTCATACTCAATGAAGGGCTTTCAGCGAAGATTGCATGTGGACTAGTCAGGAATGAGGTAGAGGGAAATTCTTATTCAGATATCCATTAGACAAGATAGCCTCTGAGGTCCCTTCCAATTTTGTAATTTTATGATTAGAAATTTTATATTTAGTGGAAAGGACATTAGTCCTGGATACACACACACACACACACACACACGCACGCACGCACGCACGCACGCACACACACGCGCACACACACACACACACACACACACACATTCTGCACTGGCATTCATGCCCTGTCTGACCCTTGGAAAGTCACTTAGCTTCTGTTGACCTTTTCCCCATCTGTAAAATGGATCTGGTGATACTTGTACTACCTGTGTTACAGGGGTTTTATGAAGAAAGCCCTTTGAGATTACTGAAATGGGAGCTGCCTTTATGAATAGGGTAGGGCTTATTAACCTGTATTATGTCCTGAACCCCTTGGGCAGACTGGTAAGGTCTATGGATCCCTTCTCAGAATAATATTTTAAATGCATAAAAATAAAATTCATTCAATTGCATAAAATCCTAATCTTATTCAAATGTAATTATCAGAATATTTAAAAAACAAGTTCATAGACCCCAGGTTAAGAACTTTTGAACTCTAAAGTGTCGCTAGCTCTAGTTCTTTCTCCATCTGTCTCACTTGTCTGGCTGATCTCTTTACCTCTGCTAGATCTTATTCCCTTGTCACATTTGCTAGGTATTATCTCAGATCCCAGTCATAAGCCAATGGATTGGATTTGGTAGTGGTATAGGTGTTTTCAGTGATGCTAAAATATGTGTTCCTAATTCTTAGCTATAAAAATACATTTGGGCTTAGACTGGAGGTTCTTAACCTAGGATCCATCAATTTACTTTTAAAACATTTTGTTAACTGTACTTATCAAAATGCTTAAGGGGTCTGTGGCACAAAAAAAGGTTAAGACCCTCTGGTCTAAAAGAATATCATACTCCTCACAGTATCTCACTGACTTATAATTTGCAGTATCATTTTAGAAAGGAAAGTACTGTATAGCCCAGAAACTGTCCACTTGGCATTTTGCCATACTATGTGCACACCACTAAACACTGGAGTCCTTGACTTTCTTTGGGGGTTGTACAAAGGTAAATGGAGGGCAAAAAAAGAATCCTGGCTTCATTTGGGATTATTTGATAATTTATGGGGAGAAGGACTGTCAGGATTTTCATTTGATGACTGTTCAATTGGATTTGACAGATTTCAAACATTCTCCCATTCCTCCTGGGAACTGGGGGCAGTGTATGTGATTTGGCAGCTGGAAATCAGGGGTGAAATAAGTCTCAAGTAAAAATGCATTGTCTTTGCACACAGCTTGGGGGATATGGCACCCCTCTCATAGTTTGGAACTTGAGGTAGCTAACCCGACTGATGGGGGTGGGGAGAGAGAACGAAAGTTGGGAATCCGCACCATGTGTTTCTTCATTAGAATCCGCTTACAAAAAAAAAAAAGAAAGAAAGAAAGGAAGAAAGAAAATGGAACTCATCTCATCAGCCTGATTTTATGGTATCTGATTAGACCACTATTTTCTCAGCAGGCCTCTTTTCTTTAAACTGTTGACTATGGATGGCCTGCTGAATAGAATGAACTTTGGACCACTAAATTGCCACATTATGGTTATTTAGTGTAATTTATGGGGGGAAAAATGAGGGAAGCCATGATCACTTATTTCATATTGCCAGTTGTTAATGATATCTCCATTTATCTGAACAGGTAAGTGTTTGGTGCACTCCCTCCCCCCGTCCTGGCTGCACTGTCCTTCTCTCCCCCACCCCCCCATCATGGAACACTCTTCAATGAGAGCCCAAAAGGAATGGTGTTTAGCAGCTGTATAGATTGTAAATTTAAAATTAATAGTTCTCACGCAAGTATTTATAAACATCAGTTATCATCACCCTCTTGATAAAGTTCCATATTGTAAATGGGCTTATTTAATAAGTCTCTTGATCCAATGCTTGCTTTGTAATTACACAGAAATTGGTAAAAGCCTAAATTGGCTATAGTGGTTTACCTTGTATTGTCTTCCTTCTTTTGAGACACAAAGGAAGGTGGTGAACTCGTGTATTATTTGTTTAAAGCATCCTGATGATTAAAAAGAATGTGGAGTGCCCTTTTTTTCTGATTGGTTGAGGGGAAAATCCAAGAAAATAGGCTTCCAGCTATCCATGCTATTGAAAAACAAAAAGACGTATCATAAGACAATAGAGGATGGAAAGCAGGAATACTCCAGTTTGCTGAGGGTGAGGAGATGCAAATTATTTGTAAGGAACCCAATGCTGTAGCCAATGATTTCCAGCTCCCCTTTGATGGACAAAAGGCTGGCTATCTCCAGGGATCCAAAGGAGTCTCTTGAACATATGTAAACATGCTTTATTTTATTTCAGTCCATTTTTTCCAACAAAAATTTATATAGCACTTTCTCTCCTTTTGGCATGGAGGTGGGCAGATGGGATTAGGAGTGGTATCAAGAATGTCAAAATAAGAGAAGATATAAAAGAAAGCAGGGTCTTGAGTAATTAAAAATCCTCAATGGTCCTAGTGCAGTGAGGGATTGTGAAGACAGAATGTTGTGTACATTGTCAAACATAGTACCTGGATTAAGCATTTTTGCTTACCTGCTTTTGTCACAAGGATGGCATCAGTTTCAAAGGGAAGAGGGTAATTCTAGGAATTACTGTGA
>JAQQSK010000059.1:0-64556 GCA_028658325.1 Potorous gilbertii
ATTACCTGTATTTCTTATTTTCTAGTAGCAAGAACAATACTCAACAGTTGGTCCTAAAACTTTAAGTTCCAGTTTCTCCCCATCCCTCCCTCCCCACCCATTCCCTTTGGGGAGGCAGGCAATTCAATGTAGGCCATATCTGTAGTTCACAAATCAACGAAATTGTGGTCCTAAGGGAGAAAGGTCATTCAGGAAATAAAAGGCAGAGTTGAGATTTGAACTCACAGCCTCTGACTCAAATCCAGTATTCTTCCTTGATTATGCCTCTCAACCTTATTGGCACTCAGTCTTCTCATATTTAAAATAAGGAAATCAGAATAAATGACCTTTAAGAACATTTTTCTTTGCTGAGTCTCCATGGGTAGGGGTTGTTCCCTCTAGTCTTGTGTCTCTATCATCTAGAATAGTGTATGGTACATAGTAAGTATTTAATTAAGATCTGTTGATTGATTAGTCTACTTAAACTTGTGAAATAATATTGTCCATAAAAACAGCAACTAAATGTATATGCTAGGTAATCACAAAACAAAGGAAGGATGGAAGGGAAAGAAGGAGAGAAGGAAGGAAGGAAAAGAGAAGACCTGGAAGGGAAATGCAAACTTGCTAGCCTAGGTCTCTCCACAAATGGTAGTCCCAGGGAATAGGAGAACAGGATGCAATAGTATATAGTAACAATTAATTGAACTCTGAAGCCACAGGAAATGTGTGGTCAGTCACTTCCTCAATCTTAGCTCTCTATGAAGCATCCCCCATGCAAAGAAGCTGCACTATGTGATAGGGAGATATGGAGATAGCCACACCAATGTCTACTCTCATGGACAAAATAGCACAATGGACAGGGCCATTGAGCTATGAGAATAGATATAGCAATTCCTGAAAATATCTCTTAGCATGGTCACTTATTTTTTCCGTGCTTGGAGGCTACCTGCACCCAGTAGGCATGGGCTGAGAGGAGACAACTTTTATGGTCTGTTAAAGTCTGTACTAGGTTGAAAGAATTTATGTACATTGGAAGGAGGGAGAATGAGAGAGACAAGTGAGGTGAGACTGGCTCATGGTAGAGCAGTGATGATCAGGGGTGAATTTTTCCAGAGCTTTTTATTTTGATTTTGGGGGGGGTCTATGTTCACATTCCTTTTCAGTGTGTCTGTCTTTGATATAGGGTGCTATCCCTAAGGCCCCTTTTATGGAGCAGTTTAATGTTGAAAGACCGAAACAAAGTACATTGGGGTAAAGGAAAAGTGTTAAATCAATTGTTAAAGGCTATAAGATATTACTGCTGTCACAGATGAACATTTTGATGCCTAAAATGAGTAGGAAAAAACCTCTTTGGTTTAAACAAAACTGCTGAAATATGTGTATGAAGAAACACAGCTTTCAGAAGGGATCAGAGCAGTTTGGGATGGAAAATATGAAGGTTTGGCACAAATATAAAGATTTAAATCACTTTGTGAAAGATGTAGGATAGTACCTCATTTGTATGTGAACAGTTTGATGGTTTAAAGGGGCATGGAAAGAACTTTCATTTATTAAAAACCTGAAAAAATGAGCATAGAGGAACATAGTTTGAAGGACACAAAATGAGATGCTTAACCTTATTAAAATCTTAAGAAACACAAGTCATTATGTTTCTTCAATTCATTTGTATACAACTATTTGGGGTTTTAAAGGGTGAAGGATAAAAGGAAGATGTATGTATGTATGTATATATACATACATACATACACACATGTACATATAAATATACATACATATACACATGCATATGTATATATACATATGCATATATATACATGCATACACCCATGGGTATATACATACATATGCATCTGTGTGTGTGTGTATGTGTCTGAAGTTTTTTTGATTCCATAGGGGAAATTTGGTGGATTAGTATCATTTAAGTGAAAGAAGATTTGTTGATAGGCAGGAAGCTCTGATTTAAACTAAAAGGTCTAAGAGTTATAGGATAGGTTAAGGCAAGGTTGAAGAAATAGCAGGGGTCTAAAGGAGTTTTGTCCAACTTATTTGAGGGGATGAGCAGCAAGATCTGACTGAACATTTTAGCTATATGATTCCTAATTAGTTAGAGATGGGCTCAACCTAATTGGACCAGAATTTCAGTTCCATATAACAGGTGAAGTCCATCAGAAGTCAATGTTTCCTTTTGCTATCCTATGCTGGTCTAAGAGGGAAATTGAAAAGGAGAAAGACAGGTGCTGCTGCTGCTTTGCTGTGTAAGGAAAGTGGGCTAGGATAGTTGGCCATGACCAGAGACTCCAAGCAAGCCGCTTGCTGTCTACACTGCTCTAATTGGATAGCAGAACATCCTGACAAATGATGAAATTGTGGAGGATCCATAGAATAATAATTTCATTTTCTGCCCAGGGAGGGAGAGGATCAAATGAAATGCTCTTTACAGATAGGTGCTTAGTACAGTGGCTGGCATATAGAAGGCACTATACAAATGCACTTCCCTTCCTCCTCTCTTTAGCTCTGAACCTGTGCTCCTATGGTATAAGAGAGGTATAAAAGAATATCAGGCAATAGTAATTAATTCTAAGTGAAGGAATAAACAAGCCAAGAAACTGACTGAATGGAGGGCATGGGCAGGTCTAGGCATTTCTGAGTCACAGGAGAAACTGGATGGCATAATACATCAAAGTAATGAACAATCCATTTCAAAGAAGTAGGGATGTTGTCAGTCCAGTCAAATAGGGAACAACCAGGTTAACTGGGTATTTAGGGTTAAGATAAATAAGATATCACCTATTTGCCTTCTGTGAGTTTGAGTTATTAGGTCCAAGCAAACTATACTCCAGAACTCTGAAAGGACTAATAGATGAAGTTCTTTGAAGAAAACATGGGAAAGGTCCTATAGGTCTGGAGAAGCAGAGTCTAAATTTTAAGAAACCAAAGCTAGTAGAATGTACAAATCATGGACCAAAAAGCTTGACTTTAATTCAAGGCAAAATTTTAGAGTTCAGTATTCAAGGGATGGTAAGGGAGCATTTAGAAAGGGAAGCAGTCATCATAAGGAGCCGGCATCATCTACCAAGCCAAATCCATCCACATAAACTTCATTCTCCTTTTTGATAAGGTTACTAGACTGGTAGAGCAGGAAAATGCTCTGAATATAGGATTTCTAGCATTTGGCAAAGTGCCTCAGGCTATCCTTGCAGAGAGAGCTGAACTGGATGCTCTTATTGACCTACAACCAAAGCCTAGAAAAGGCAATAGGGCAGGATATGATTCTACACCTATGTGTTTCTAATCACTGGAGGTGATTCCCCTTTAATGTAAGAAATGCCATCTCTAAATTGGGGATGTTCATGCCTACAGTACCTGTTTCCTAGGGTTGTCAGGAAGTTCCAAACCTTAGATTCTTCAAATAGCACTCATCATTGTTATCCCCAAGTGAGTGAAAGGCTAGTTATGTGAAGTTTAGCTAAGGATGTTTATCTCCCTCTTTGCTGTGGAGTGGGGCAGTTTGGAGGTGTTAGGTCTGAGAATTATCTGCTGAAGCTTGGGTCCCAAAGCCCCTTCTCATGCTTTGATAGCGCCTTCATTTCTTCTCTGGGAATTTCCCATGGAGAGTTAATGAAGCTCTAGCAGCTCAGACTTCATTAAGCACACACACCACAAAGCATCAACAGAGAGTCTTGTGCCAGGGAAGATTCTTTATCCCCTGTTAATGCTTAAATGGCTGTAATTGGCCATATCAATTTAGAGATGAGAGAAGGTTGAGGACATCTTGTCTAGTCAACCCCTGCTACATGAAGATCTTGAAACCTTAAGAGTTATTTAGAATGACTTGCCCAAGGTCACCTAGTTAGGTATCAGGAGAACCTAAATTATAACTCAGTGCCTCTAAGTAAATAAGTAAAAACATACAAACACACCCACATACACACATGTGCATGTAAGTATATACATGTGTACATATACTTATATTTATATACATATCTTAGATGAAATGAATTTTGTTATATAATTATAACTACATATGCATATGTTTGCATATACATTTGTGTGTTCAAACACTTACATGCATGTACATAGACATATGATATACATGTGTAGTATGTGCAAAATTGCATACACACATATATGGAGATGTTTATAGTATATACATACCATACTACCCATTATATCATCATAGCATTGATCCAGAGATCACTGACCTACAGAACATTAACCCTAGAAGAGACAAAAGTAAAGAAAAGATAGCTCTGGATTTGGAGTCAGGAATGACTGGCTTTGAAAACCACCTCAAACACTTAGTAGCTGTGTGACCTTGGGTAAGTCACTCCATTTATATATGCCTTAGTTTCCTAATCTGCAAAAATAAAAGAATGAGTCCTGGGACCTCTAAACTTCTTTACAGCTATAGAACCAAGATCCCAAATCTGGTCCAATATGTAGCTCCTCCTCTCCCCTGTTTATAGACTGGGACTTAGGGGAGAGAAGCAATTTGGGCCATTGACACAAAATGAATGTCTTAGAGACAGGGTAATGGAACATTTCTAGAGGTAGAAGAGTCCAAAGAAGTCAACTTCCTTATTTTATGGAAGGGAAAACTGAGGCAGATAGGTGACTTACCCAGGGTCACACAGTTAGTGATGACCTGAGACAAGATTAGAACCTGCCATCCTGACATCAGGCCCAGCACTCTGTCCCCTGCTGCTGCTGCCTATCCTTTGTTCTTCAAGAGGGCCAGTGACATCAGGAAGGGAACATCTTGACTTTTTAGTGAATTAGATTTGAGGGAGGCACAGCTGCACGAAGTCATCAGCCTCACTCTGTCCTCCAGAGTCATTGGAGTCCCTTGGCAAGACCAAAGTCCAGAGCTGCCTGATCAGAGTTGAGATTTGAACTGAGGGCTTTAGCACTTTGTGCTGTCTCTCTCTGACAAGATACCTAGCTTCCAAAACTGAGTAATTTGGGGGATAATTTTGGCTTAACTAGAGCTAATATGTCAGCATCAGTTTTGATGATTTGACCTGGAATTTCTCTCAATATGGCCACTATGAGGTTGAATTCTACAAAGTGATATATAATCTGGAGCAACATTTCATAGACCCAGGAGGCAGGTATGGAGAAGGTCAGGGAGGGGGTAAGGAAGAACATTCTAAAAGGATTTCCATTCAAATGTGGAAGAATTTTAAAAAAACACTACCAGTTACAAAATTGTTAAAACCAAATTATATAATCGCAATAATCATAAAAAAACAAATCACAAGCAGTGACCCTTTGTCACTTCTAGACGTATATGGAACTTTCCTTCACAACCTCAACTTTTGACACCTTTCCGCATATCTCATACTCTTTGAGGGATCTCTTCATGTTGGTCCTAAACGTGTATTAGGACCTGAGGTTGAGTTGGTTTGGTGAATCCTAATCCAAAATGAAACAGCAGCTATGGGTGCCGAAGGGACTTGGTCATGCCCCTCACATGTGACTGTGTCCCAAGGTTGAGTTTCAGGTCCTTTAACACTTAGGATACCCGTGACCATGGGCAAGCACATTGACTTCCTTGGGCCTCAGTTTCCTTATGTGTAAAATGAGAGGATTAGATGGGTTCTGAGGACATTGTCAGCTTTAGATTTATGCTCCTTTTTTGGATCTCTCTCTGTGTCTCTCTGTCCCTCTCCCTTTCTTCTTTCTCTGTGATCTCATCAGCATCTAAGGTTCCAATGATCATTTTTCTGAGACTGACTCAGAAAATGTCAACGTTTGAAAGGAATAATATGTAGTGAAGCATTGCTCCTTATATCAGGCAACCTTGGATGGAATCTCAGATCTGTGTGTTCATGACAAAATTACTCAATGTCTCTGAATCTCAGCTTTCCCACCTGCAAAATGGACATAATCATCATGCTTATGCTGCAAACCTCCTGAGTCAATTATGGCACAACTAAGTGACTTTGAAAGTGTTGTGGAAATGTAAGTGATTTAGGAAAATGTTTCTTCATTCAACAGATGGGCAAACTAAGACTCAGAGGTTCTATTCTTGCCAAAGGTCACACAGCAAGTTAGCCCCAGAGTCAGATTCCTGATCTCCAGTTCCTGAGCCAGTTCTCTTTCTTCTAACACTACCCTTTCCTCTCACTGAGATGTAAGGAGGAAATTCCCAGTAGAGCTTTAAACACTGAATTCCAAGGAAAGTTGGGAAATCTCTTTTTCTGGGAAACTTTATTCTCTGGAAGTCTTTAAAAATTGGGATTTTTGCTCAACTGTGTGGTCCTGCCAGGAGGCAAGGAAATGGACTTAATACCTTCTTGAGTTCTCCTCTATGTCTGTGATTAAGAACATGTACAGAGATTGAGGCTATAGAAATGGTGGGATAGAAAAGTTTTAAGGCAGGGTCTATTTGTTAGTTTGTGCATCCATCCAGGGTCTAGGGATGCAACTGGAGTATTTTATATTTATCAGAATCATTTCCAGGGTGGATTGGCCAACCTACCACACCCCTTTCTATCTTCTTCTTGACCTGAGGCCCCCTGCAATGCACTTTTGGCAGCCAAGATGAAAGGCTTGTTCAAATTTTGTTTTTCTCTTTCCACTATATGGCCTTTTCCATCTGGCCTCCAGAATTCTGTCTGAAATGACTGGGGCTCAGTCCAAACTTAAAAAAAAAATAAAACAGCATAACCTTTCTATTTTCCTTTCCTGGAAAAAAATAGTAAGAAGAAAGGCTTCTTCCTCCTCCTCTTTTTTTTTCCTATTTCTGCTTCTGCTTTTTCATCTTTATCATCTTCCTTAACTTTTTCTTCATTTTATTCTTCTTCTTAATAGATTTGTGCTTTCATTGGTATAAGGACTCCCCCACAGTAGTGAAGGTTGAATTTATGGTTTTACAGAACAGCTTGTAGATAGTATAAGGGGGCTTTGCCCAAGGTCCCACAATTAATAAGAGTCAGAGGAAAGAGTTAAAATTTTCATGATTTCAAAGCCAATTTTCTCTGTACCCTGACCACCATATTGAGTGGTCCTTTGCCTACAAAGCATTTAAAATTTTACCAAGCTTTTTATCTACATTATGATGTTGATTCTTACAAAAGTCCTGCAAGGTAGATATTTTAATTGTAATTACCCCTTTTTCACAGATTTTTAAAATGGCAGAGACCCTAGAATCTTGTTCTCTCATTTTTACAGATGAAGAAATTAGGACCTATGGATCTCTGAGTAACTTTCTCAAGGTAATAAAGTTAGTAGGTGACAGAAAACATACAGCATTGTAGGACCATGGACCTAGAGGAACATCGGCAGTAATATATGATCAACATTCAATGATCAATATTTTACATTCAAGGAAACTGAAGGTCAGGGAAGTTCACTGATTTGTCAGGGGTTAGTGGTTGAGACAAGCTTTGAATTCATAACTTCTGATGCCAGGTTCACTGTCCTGGTCTCCATATCACTGTATCCTCCTTAAATATTAATCATCTAAAGGGAATACTCCCAATTTGCAAAGTGCTATACTTCTCTTATCTTTCTGATTTTCTCAACGGCACTAAGACACTGGCTTTCAAGGTATCACAATGCTCATCATACTGCTTTTCAAAGAGAGAAATAGGCTTAGTGAGATGCAATGACTTGATTATGTCAAGACCATTGAGGTCTTTTTGTATACTCCCTCTCTCCTTTCTCCACCCCTTTTGTCCTCTTATAGTCTGGATGGTTTCTAGGAGGCAATCAGAATAGTAGATAATGTTAATGGGACTATGGGTAAACTGACCATCTTAGGTTTGTCCTCCATGATGTAGTGGAGGGGCTAGTGAGGGACCAAACATTGCCATTTACTCCAAAAATTTCTACCTCATCCAGGTTAATCTACTGGGACATTCTTGGGATCTTGTCTACCCTCTTCTGGTCTCCATCCATGGGAACCATCAGAAGCATTCAACGATGCTACCGTTTCATAACATTGGTTTTTGACAAGCTTTCTCTTCTTAATCTCACTTCTACACCACAGAGAGCTACATACATTGAAGTCATAATTCATCTGAACTCTGCGAAGGGAAAAAAAGAACTTTCAATAGTTGAGAGCCATGAGTTTGCCATTTGGCAACATGAACCTGTAAATTTCAAACTCAGTCTCTCCAGGGACCTTGTGTGTGCGAGGAAGAGACTATGACCTCATGTGGGAGAGAATGCTTTGTCTTTATTCTTCTTATGAGACCATTTCAGTAAACAGTCCTTTCTAGAAGACAATTAACTATGGTTGCCTAATTGGTGATCTTTGAGGGGGGTACTATGTGAGGGCTCATTATTGATTGCACTAAAAAAACCCAACCACAAGGGTTACCCCTAGAATCCAAAAGAATTGTTAGCCACCTTCTGGACACTGGACTAGCTGGTTCAGTATAATTTGAGGAATTGACCCCAGAGGTAACCAATTCCCTCATTATAGAGGGAACGTTTCACCAGTCTGTTCTGTGTTGTGTATTTCATTTTTGATACTTTAAGGATCCTTTATTTTTTTTTAATGCTTTCTTTTGAGTGAGTGTGTGTGTGTGTGTGTGTGTGTGTGTGTCTGTGTGCTTAATCTAGTGATGCTGACCACTGCCTCTTCCTGGTTTTGTGACTTCATCAGGAGTGTAATGAATGGACTCTTAGAAGCAAACTCCCTGGTAATGAGCTACTAACTTAGCTAGGCATGTCTTCAAATAACAATATAAGTGATGTAAGTGCTTTACTGGGAATTTGAGGCCCCTCCAGCTTGGTAGAAACCTTCAAGTTCTCTTCGCATAGCCTTCAAGTATTCAGTCAAATCGATTCCAGCAAGTATCTCCTGGCTCCAGTTTAAGAGTCATCTCCTATAGAGGGTCTTTCCTTGATTCTTCCCTACACCCACAAGCTGGTTTGTGTCATGACAATGTGTAATGAAATTACTGCACACTGGCTTTGTCAATAGTTTCTATTTTGGCAGCTGCAGATATGTTGTTTGTTTCCAGTAGACTGTTAGCCTCTTGAGGGTGGGAAAGATTTCACTTTGTCTTCATATACTTAGCACCTAGCATAGCTCCTGGTATATGGTAAGACTTTAACAAATGTTTTTTGATTGCTTCACTCATTCATTCAAAGCTCAACCCAAACCCCACCTACTGAAGGAAGCCTTTCATGACCATAAGTGGCTAGTGCTTTGCCCAAGAGATTACTTTGGATTTACTGAGGTATGCACATGTTGTATACCCCAGAAGAATGTAAGTGTATCAAGGACAGAGACTTCAGTTTTTGTCTTGGTTTACCTAGTGCCCATCATGGTGATTAAGCCAAAAAGGTTGATTAAGATAAATTGAATTTAGTAAGCATAGACTCTCAAGTCCAGGATACTAGAAATGCAATGATGTATGAATGAATAGCTTCTGCCTCCAAGAAATTCTCATTCTTCATTCCCCTAGTAGAGCATACCAAGCTAAGGGAAAGACTCAAGTTTTTGCTGCAACGAAAGAAAGCCTTTTGTTCCTACCTAATGGAGTTCATATAAGCCTTGAGAGACTTCAGAGTTCTTATCCTAACTCCCACTCTCACTATTAAGTCTAGACTCCAACTTTGCTGGATAAAGATTCTGGCTACATCTTTCCTCATCCAGGGTTCTAGGGGTGTTCATGGTTGAGTTATGCTAGCTCAAGAACTCTTTCTGATGTATCATTGCTCAAATCAATCACCAGTATCATTTTGTTAATTAACATCAATTAATTTTTGCTGATGGATATTTATTGAAAACAGAACAAGAACAACCAGTCATTTGAGGAAGATTTATTAAATGCCTGCTATGGGTCAGGCACTATGCTAAGCATTGGAGGATACAAAGAAAGGCAAAAGATAATTCCTGACCTAGAGGAGCTCACCAATCTAATGAGGAGATGCCATGGAAACAACTCTACAAACAAGTTCTGTGTGGAAGATAAATAGGAAAGAATCATCAGAGGAAAGGAGTTAGAATCAAGAAGTCAGAAAAGCTTCCTGTAGTCTGAAAGCAATAGAAACATACTGTTTTCACTTTTTTTCTTTCTTGTGGCTTTCCCCTTTTGTTGTGATTCTTTTTTTTCACATGACGAATGTGGAAATACGTTGAATGTGATTACACTTGTATATCCTATATTAAGTTGCTTGCTTTCTTGGGGAGCAGAAAGAAAAGGATGGAAGAAGAAAATGTTATAAAAATGAATGTTGAAAACTATCAATACATGTGATTGGGAAAAATTATGTATATGGTACACATACATGTATGTATATGCTTACATGTATGCATAAACACAAACATACATGAGTATGTATATATACATGTATGAACATGCATATAAATGCAAACACATATGTACACATATACAATACTCAAATAATATGCATATACATACATACTTGCATACATATGCATGTATGCGTATATGTACACATGTATGTATGTGTGTATATATGGGGGGCTCCCTGTAGATAATGGGATTTGACCTGCAACTTGAAGGAAGCCAGGGTGTGGAGATGAGGAGTGAGAGCATTCAAGGCATGGTAGATGGCCAGGAAAATGTTCATGCTTGAAAAATAGAGGGATGTGTTTGAGGAATAACAAGATCAGAGTGATGTGAATGAGGAGTATATGTTGGGGGAGTATGAGGAGGGTGAGGACTAAAGAGATGAATGGAAAGAGCAGGTCATGAAGGGCTATGAATGCCAAATAGAATTTTATATTTAATGCTGGAGGTGATAGGGAGCCACTGAAGTTTATTGAGTAGGGAGTGACATGGTCAGACCTATACTTAGGATGATTATTTTGATAGTTGAACGGAGAGTAAATTGAAGTGGAGAGAGAGTTGTGTTGGGGGCCTAACCAGCAGGCTTTTAAATCCTTGAAATGCTGGATAAGGGGGTGGGGGTGGGGTCAAGGGGAGAGAAAGTGAGTAGTTGTAAGCCTCAGGGACTAGAAGGTTGATGGTTCTCTTAATAAAAATAGGGAAGTTTAGAAGGGATGGAGAATTGGAGGGAGAAATGATAATGAGTTCAGTTCTGGATGTATTGAATTTAAGATGTCTACAGAACATCCAGTTTTAGATGTTTAATGGGTAATTGAAGATTTGAGACCAGAGGTTAGCAGAGGTTAGGCATGAATAAGGATCTTTTCTGGGACGGGGACAGGGAGAGCCAAGATGGCAGCAAAGAAACAGGGACCTGCTAGAGCTTTCCCTCCAAACTCTTTAAAAAAGCTGTTAAAAATTACTCTAAACAAATTCTAGCACAGCATAAACCACAAAAGGATAGACTGAAGCAAATTTCCAGCCCAATACAATAAGGAAAATCCCCAGGAACATTCTCTTACATTGAACTGGGAGTGGAACACAGTTTGGTGTGGGCCATGCTGGCATGGACAGAGATGGAGCAGGCCTTAGAGGAATGAATCTCTGGTGGCTGCTGCAATTTTCAGACTTCTCAACCCACAAGTATCAAAGACAGCTTTGAAGGTCAGTGGGAACAGTCTCTCTCCTGGTTGAGAGAGGAACATGGTCTGACTCCAGCCCCAGCCCAACCCTGGCCCTATCCCCAAGGTGGCAGCAGTCACTACTGAAACAGAAGCTGCTTCTGGAACCCTACACTTAACAAAAAGTGCAAAACTCAAGTACTTGGCTAGGAAAATGAGCAAACTGGGGAAATTGAAACAGACTATTGTTTCTTCCTTTCTTGGTGAAGAGCTATTGTCATTGGTGAAAAGGAAGATCAAAATATACAACCAGGAGACAACAAAGCCAAAGCTTCGGCATCAAAAGCCTCCAGGAAAACTATGACTTGGTCTCAGGCCATAGAAGAGCTCAAAAAAGATTTTGAGAATCAAATAAGCGAAGTAGAGGAAAAATTGGGAAGAGAAATCAGAGTGATGTAAGAAAATTATGAAAAATGAGTCAATAGCTTGCTAAAGGAAACTCCCCCAAAAGCTGAAGAAAATAACAGCTTTAAAATTACATTAACCCAAATGGCAAAAGAGGTCCAAAAAGCCAATGAGGAGAAGAATGCTTTAAAAAGCAGTGTTGGCCACATGGAAAAGGAGGTTCAAAAGCTCACTAAAGAAAATAGTTCTTTAAAAATTAGGATGGAAGAGATTGAAGCTAATGACTTTATGAGAAACTAAGAAATTACAAAACAAAGCCAAAAGAATGAAAAAAATAGAAGGCAATGGAAATATCTCATTGGAAAAACAACTGACCTGGAAAATAGATTCAGGAGAGATCATTTAAAAGTTATTGTATTACCAGAAAGCCATGATTAAAAAGAAAGACTTAGACATCATCTTTCAAGAAATTATCAAGGAAAACTGCCCAGATATTCAAGAACCAGAGGATAAAATAGAAATGGAAAGAATCCACCACTGACTTCCTGAAAGAGATCCCAAAAGGAAAAATCCTAGGAATATTGTAGCCACATTACAGAGTTCCCAGGTCAAGGAGAAAATATTGAAAGCAGCCAGAGAGAAATAATTCAAGTATTGTGGAAACATAAATAGGATAACACAAGATTTAGCAGCTTCTACACTAAGGGATCGGAGGGCTTGGGATATTATATTCCAGAGGATAAAGGAGCTAGGATTAAAACCAAGAATAACCTACCCAGTAAAACTGTATATTCATACTTCCAGGGAAAAAAGAAACTTCAATGAAATAGAAACTTCCAAACATTCTTGTTGAAAAGACCAGAGCTGAATAGAAAACTTGACTTTCAAATAGAAGAATCAAGAGAAGCATGAAAAGGTAAATAGGAAAGAGAACCATAAGGGACTTATTAAAGTTGAGTTGTTTATATTCCTATGACATTGGTTACTCATGAGACCTTTCTCATCATTAGGATAGTTGGAGACAATATATGTATATGTACACATATATATGTATATATATATATATATATATATATATATATGTGTGTGTGTGTGTGTGTGTGTGTGTGTGTGTGTGTGTGTGTATGTATGTATGTATGTATATGTATGAATAGAGAGAGAGAGAGACTGGGCATAGGGTGAGCTGAATATGAAGGGATGATATCTAAAAGAAGAAAATTAAGTGTTTAGAAGAATGTACCAGAAGAAAGAGAAAAGGGTAGTAAATCATTCACATGAAAGAGGCAATAAAGAGCTTTTATGATGGAGGGGAAAAGGAGAAGAGAGGGAATAAATGAGCCTTCCTTTCATTGGATTTGGCTTCAGGATGGAATAACAAATACACTCAATTGAGTATGGAACATTATCTTACCCTACGGAAAAGCAGGGGGAAAGGGGATAAGAGATAGAAAGGATGGCAGATTAGGTGAAAGGATAATTGGAAGGAAACACTTTAGTAGAGGGACACATCAAAGGAGAGAACAGAATAAATGGAGGGTGGGACAGGATAGAGGGAAATATAGTCAGTCTTTCACAACATAACTATTATGGAAGTGTTTTGCATGACTATACATATATAACCTATATCAAATGGCTTGCTTTGTCAGTGAAGTTGGATGGGCAGGTGGGAAGGCAGAGAATGTGGAACTTATAGCTTTAAAAATTGTCTTTACATGCAACTAGGAAATAAGATATAGAGGCAATGGGGTAAAGAAATCTATCTTGCCCTACAGGAAAATAGAAGGGAAGGAGATAAGGGAGGAGGGAGTGATAGAAGGGAGGGCAGATTGGAGGAAAAGGTAATCGAAATACACACTGTCCTAGGGTGAGGAGAGGGAGGAGATGGGGAGAAAATTTGAAATTCAAAATTTTGTGGAAGTGAATGTTGAAAACTGAAAATAAATATTTTTTTAAAAAGAATAGATAAATAGATTTGAGGAACAATCACAGAGAAATGATAATTGAATACATGGAAGCAGATGAGACTACCAAGAAAAAGAGTACAGAGGGAGAAGAAAACAGGAGTAAGGCTAAATCCCTGGGAGACACTGATAGTTAGAAAGCATGAGCTGGAAGAAGATTGAGCTGAGGAGACTGAGAAGGAGCAATCAGAAAGCTAAGAAGAGAAGCAGGTGGAAGGGGTATAGTGAAGGTCTTGAGAGAATGGTGTCAAGGAGAGGGTGATGGTCAGTGTCAAAGGTTAAGGAGAGCTCAAGAAAGATGAAGACTGAGGAAAGGTCATCGATTTGGCTGTTCAGAGATCATTAGTAACCTTGGAAGGAGCAGTTTCAGTGGAATGATGTGGTGGGAAGTCCGACTACAGGTAAGAAGAGAGAAAGTGGAAGCACCTATAATAGACATCCTTCTTAAGAGTTTAGCCACAAAAGGTAGGAGAGATACAGGATGGCAGCTCACTTGGATAGGTGGATCACATGAAGATTTTAGAACTATGGGGGAGACAAGGCTATATTTATAGGCAGTAGGGAAACATCCAGGAGACAGGAGAGAATAAAAAGTGAGAAAGTGGGGATGATAGAGGAGCTATTCTCTTGGAGAAGACAGAATGAAATGGGATCGCTTGTGTCCATAGAAGGTTAAATCTTGGCGAGGAGGGCCATTTCTTTGTGTGAAACAGGAGTGAAGAGGAAATAATGTAAGAAGGAATCGGAGTGATCGGACATGAGACGGAAGGGAGGAGAGAGACTTTTCAGCAAATGACCTGAGTTTTTTCAGTAGCAGAAGTACAAGTATTTCCCCCAACATCTGGTGTATGTGTGTGTTGGGGGGAAGGGGGCACATTCTTCTCTAAACTACCTGAGGAGAGTGGGTTCAAATTTAAAGCAGCTGCTACAAAATATTTCCTCTCACAATTTGAAAGTTCACTTCCCAAGATGATACAGTCAATAGATGAGTTTCTCCTTCTTAGCTGTTTTCAATCTATAGCTACACTGAGTCAAAATAGGCTCCTTGTTTCTTCATTCTTCACTAGGTTCAGCTGCCCCCAACCTCTGCAGTGGGCTCCTTTTACTCAGCATCTAATGACTCCTAAGTCCTCTGACTTGGTAAAGCTCCTGTTCTCATCCATTCTATCTCCAATACTCCTTCACCTAAGGCAGGAAAGATTAGATACAATAGAGCCTGAAGAAATGCCTGGGTCATATGCTCATGGTTGCATGTCAACCAAGTGGGGTGAGTAGACTTTGGGCTTTCTCCCCCTCTCTCCTTCCCTTTCCCCTTCCCTCTCCTCTCCTCTCTGTCTCCCTCCCCCTCTCTCCTTCCTCCCTCTGTCTCTGTCTCTGTTTCCATGTCTGTCTCTCCTTGCCTGTGTTTCTTTCCTTTATCCCCACCCACTCAGAGGCTTTACAGCAGTCCTTGCCTTCTCACTCAAGTACAGCTAGGCAGGAAAAAAACCAAGCACACACCTGGTCAAGTCCTTGTAGATTTGGTATACATCAGAGGAAAGAGGGAGGTCAATAGTTAGAGTGGAGGAAGGAGGAAGAGTGCTCCAAGTATGGAGGACAGCCAGAGAAAGTTACTGGGGTTAAGAGGAGTCTCATTTGTTGGTGGCTAGGAGGCCAGGATTACTCCATTGAAGAGTGTGTACTGGGGAGTGAGGTGCATGAGGCCTGGAAAGGTAGGAGGAGGCTAGGATGTGAAGGGCTTGGAGTGTGGAACAGAGAACTTTGTATTTGATCCTGGAGGTGATAAGGAGCCACTGGGTGACTTGGTCAGATCTGCACTTTAGGAATATCATTTTGGGGGCTGAATGGAGAGGGCACTATGTGGGGAGAGATTTGGGGTAGGCGGACAAGCATGAGGTGCTGAGGGTCTGGTGGCAGCATCAGAGCAGGGGGTAGATTTGAGAGGTGTTGCAAGGGTGAAATGGAAAGGTCTTGGCAGAAGAACGGATGTGGGGGATGACGATAGTGAGTCCAGCATGACTGCTAGGTTGTGAGTATGAGAGACTGAATGGATGGTAGAACCTTTGACAATCATAGAGAAAGTGAGGGATGGGAGGGTGTAGAGGGAAGGTTTGGAGGGAAAGATTAGAGGTCAGTAGAGAGTAAATAGATTAGAGAATCAATCAGCATAAAGATGCTAATTAAACGCATGGGACCTTGGTCCGAGTAGACCAGAAGTAGTCATATAAATTGGCTGCTGTTCAGACATTTCAGTGGAATTTGACTCTGTGACCCTATTTGGGGTTTTCCTGGCAAAGAAATTAAAGTAGTTTACCATTTCCTTCTCTAGCCCATTTTACACATGAGGAAACTGAGGCAAAGAGTCCAAGGCCATACAGCTAGGAAGTGTCTGAGTCATCCAAGTCCACATGATGGATTGCATCAGCCCAAGTATATTGTACATATTCCTAAGGCCTCGACTCTAGCCAGTTTTCTGTTACATTGCCTGGAGTCCTCTAGAGGCCAGGCAACAGTTGATGGATGGCAGGTGGAAAGAGAGAAGGGTCTAAACCTTCACATTCTGAGGGCATGAGACTATTTGAAAATAAGGAGAAAAAAACATCACTGAGTTTCAGTAACTTGCTCTCTTAGAATAATTCTTTTTTAGGCCTGTTTTAAGCGGATAGGTGACTCAGTAGATTGAGCACTGGCCTGGAGTCAGGAAGTTCCTTGAGTTCAAACCTGGCCTCCAACATCTGTGTGACCCTGGGCAAGTCACTTCACTCTGTTTGCCTCAGTTTCCTCATCTGTAAAATGATCTGGAGAAAAAATGACAAATCATTCCAATATCCTTGCCAAGAAACCCCCAAACGGAGTCATCAAGAATCAAACATGACAGAAAATGACTGAACAATTAAAATGTTGTGTGCGTGTACATATTACCCATGATCCTTTTGGCCACTACCTGACCTGTTCATGGTTTCCTTCATTTCTCTTTCCTTTCTTTGCCATTAGGTATAAAAAGGGCCAGTGTGATTGAGACTAAATGGTCGCTTAGATTCCATGCGGTCCTCCAGGATAGGATGACCGTTCCCATAATCGCTTCTCCATGTGGGAGCAGTTATAGCTCAGGCATCAGGCAGAGAACCTCTCTAATCTCCAGGAGTTGGGTATCTGCAGCATCCCCTCGCATGACCTCAGCTGAGATATGGGCCACACAATGTTGGCTCTTAGGAGCTGGATTCTTCTGTGCATTAGACCAGGGTGAATTCTACACAATTAGGAGGAGCAAAATGGTGTCTCTGGCCTCATGATGTTAACACACAGTTATGAGCCTTAGATCAAGCTGTGGTTCCACCCTTCCACCTGTAGTCAAGGAAGAGGTGGGTCATCTCACCACAGGACTTTGGTCTTCGCAGAAAAAGACACTGAATGGGCCGAGGGCAGACCTGTGTCTCCCAGTGCTCCATTTCATTTAAAAGCAGAGGCTTACAGAAGCTTCCAACAGAAGTTTCTGTTGTCTGGGCTATGGATGTCCCCTGCTGGAAACCAGAGCTTGGTGCAGCTGAGAAAAGAAAAGACTGCAGGGAGCACTTCTCTATTCCTGTGTGTGTGTGTGTGTGTGTGTGTGTGTGTGTGTGTGTGTGTGTGTGTGTGCGCGCGCACGCACGCGCATGCGTGCCTACGGCTAGATTGAGTGTTTTAGGAGCCCACTCAAAATATTCACTTTTCTGACCCACCTCTCAGTAGTGATTTAAAATGAGAGATAAAACCAGAGACAGAGTTCTTAAGCTTCAATCCTGATTTTCCTAGTTATTTTTTGCTTGACACTTAGTAACTTGTATATAAATGCTGTTCCTTCCCTCCCTCCTCTTTCTCTCTCCTTCCTTCCTTCCTTCCTTCCTTCCTTACTTCCATCATCTATGTACTTTCTGTGTAACCTTGGCCAGTCACTCAACTTCCCTGGGCCTCATGAAATGAATTGACGTGACAGCCTCTGAAATCTTTGCACTTAAATCTGTGATCCTATAGTCCAGTCTGATCAAATTGATCTCCTGCCCTCTGTTTACCAAGCCCTTCTGACCACATCTCCCTAGATTTGCCAGTAAATCACCTCATAACCTTGGACTGGTCATGTCTCTTTGGGACTCAGTTTTCTTATCAGTAAATTAGGAAGTAGAGCGATGAGGTTGTCTAAAAGATCCTTCCCAGATTGAATGTTCTATGATACTGAAGGGAATCCTCTCTCCACAATCCACACAAATATACACAACCTACACATAAGTGCATGTACACACACACACACACACACAAACAGTCATGTTAGGGAACAGTGAGACTTGCAGCAGCTGCAGGTTCCCTTCACCACTGCCCAGCTTCTCCTTACATCCACCAAGCCAAATTTTACTCTATCACTCCCCCTCCTTGCTCTGGACATAACCGACTCTGAAGGCATGGGTTTAAAGACAAAAGAACTAGTGATTTCCTTTCTGGCAAAGGCAATGGAAGTCTACTGGATGGATTTTTAATGAAGTCATCATAGGATGTAAGCTCAGGAACTAAAAGAGAGTTTAGAATCAATCTAGCTTCCTCATTTTACAACTGAGGAAACTGAGACACAGAAACACAGAGGGATAAAGTTATTTTTCCAAGGTTCTACAGGTAGCAAATGGCAGAGGGAAGATTTGAACTCAGCTCCCATGACTCCTGGTTAAATGTTTCTTTTTTTCCTCTGTGTCATTTTGTCTTCTGAACTGTGAACTCTGAGACTTAAAAAGGACTTCAGAGGTCATTTAATATAATCCTCCCTGCCTCACCTTGCCTGTTGAGAGGAAGGATTGTGCCATGGTAAGAGAATTATGTCAGGAGACCCTAGATCTAATCCCTGTACTGAAATTCTCCAGCTCAGTGACTTTAAACAAATCACTTATCTGAGCCTCTGTTTCACCATCGGCAAAATGGGATTCATATTAATCTCACTACCTGGTTGACAATGTTGTGGGGAAAGTACTTGGTACTCTATTGATATGTGGTTTGTTTTAATCCTGTATGGCTCAGTCATCTGGCTTCCACTTGGGGAGTTTGGGTGAATTTGCAACTATGTAGGGGGGCTCATTTTGTGTTTTGAGACAGATATTTATATACATATATCGATATATATCTATATCTATCTATTTATCTATCTATCTATCTATCTATATATATATATATATATATATATATATATACAAACAGATATGTACATAGACACATAGTGCACAGAATTGTCTAAAAGCTCTGTTCTTCATCCCTCCCCACAGGGACCCTTCTCAGTGTCCTAACTGCCCCCACCTCCACCTTGTGACACATATGCTTCTCTTCCCTTCCACAAGAACATATCCTAAGAGGGGGTATAAAGGCAAGGCACTCTCAGTCCTCTCCACTGACCAAGGACACGATGCCCAAAAAATGACCAAATCTTCCAGCCAGTTGGTAGCTGAGAGCATGTGTGGGGCCTAGAGGCATTTGGGAAGTTGCTGCCATCAATGGCTTTCAGAATCTGCCTAGGAACCAGAAACAACAGAAAAAAATAGTTTTCCTGGCCTGGAACTTGGGCCAGTGCCTGCCAACTGCAAAAAGAGGGCAAGTGTTGGATTCCATACACTATTGGGTGGGGGTGGGGATTGGCATCTCAGTTGCCCACAAATGTTGGGGCTCTGTGTGGAAAATAGGAATGAAGACTGCAAAGTAAACAAATAGTTGTGGAGAGTTTTTGGAAACACGGAAAGGAATGGATGCACCATTTACATTTATAAACTTTGATTATCAACGTCAATCACCAATTGACGTTCTCGTGTTTATTCTTGTGCATTTCTAAGGGCCTGAGGAGCTCAAGGAAATTGGCGGGAGCCCATGGACCCCAGAAATGACCCATTCTCTGCCTCTTCTTCAGCCCAGGTCTGACCCCTCAGACCAAGGGATCTCCTGCTTCTGAGAAGAGAATATATGTTTGTGCGTGTGTGCATGTGTGTGAGCATCCATGTGGAGGAAGCTTAGAGGCAGCCTGGCATTGGGTAAAGAGAACTGAACATAGAATAAGGAGAGTTTAGCTCCAATCTCAGAATTCTGCTACAAGAGAAAGTGCATTCAATTTGGAATCCAAAGACTAGAGTTCAAATTCTGACTTTGCCAAATGCCAAGTCTGAGGTGTTTCAGATTTCTCATGACTTTGGACAAATCATTCACCTGTCTAAGTCTTAGCTGTCCAGTGTCACTGGATGGAAGAAAACAAAGAGGAAGAATGTTGTAAAAAGACCAGTAAGCTAGGAGGGGACCAGGTCATGGAAGATTTCGATGCCAAATGGAAGATTTGATATTTTGTCCTGGAGGTAGCAGGGAACCATTGGCGGTTATTGAATGGGGGTGTGTGGGATATGATCAGATCTGCATTTTACCAAGACCAATTTGACAGCTGAATGGAGGACAGATTGGAGTGAGGAACACAGTTATCAAATTAAAGACATCGATGGACTCTAGGTAAGAACCCACCTATGACTCAAGGTAGGCTCTCTGTCTCTGGAATTAGAAACTGCCAAATCTGATCTCTGCTGTTTCCTACCCATATAAATTTGAGTGAGTCATCTTCCCAACATGAGCCTCTGTTTCTTCCTTTTTAAAAAGAGGTCACTAGATGAAATGTCCTAAAATCAACTGGACCTAGAATCAGGAAGACCTGAGTTCAAATCCAGCCTCAGAAATTTACTAGCTCTGTGACCCAAGCCAAGTCACTTAACCTCTGTTTGCCTTAGCTTCCTCAACTGTGGAATGACATGATAATACCTAAATGCTTTACACATATTATTTCATATATTTTATAGTTGTTGTGAAGATGAAATGAAATAATATATGTAAAGTATAATATAGTCACTGGCACAAAGTTAGCACTGTCTAAATGTTCATTCCCTTCCTCTTCTTTTCCCCAAAACTCCCCAATGCCATAGATCATTCTTTTAGGTAAATAGCTATTAGTCCCCTGGCACAGATGATGACTAATGGGCAAAGATGGCATACTTATCAGCTCTCAGATGACATAAAGTTGGGATGGACAAATAGTACACTGGGTGACTGAGTCAGCATCCCAAAAGATCCTGGCAGACTAGAATATTGGGCTAAATCTCATCGAATGGGTAAAATTTGAAGTCTGTCACTGGGCTCAAAATAATCAACATCAGTAGTATGGAATGGGGGACAAGTGGCCTTGAAATATAAATTGTGTGGAAAAGAGCTATGGATTCCAGTTGGCCACAATCTTAATATTAGAGCACAGTGAAATATAACATAAAAATTATCAGTGTGATCTTAGTTTTCTCAGTGGTCCTAGAATAACCAAGGATTTCCAATCTCCTACAACAAAACCTCACCACAGTGTGGCTATGACCTTGAGTCCTCTAACTTATGACCTATGATATGAAGCACAATGTCTAACTAGTTCCACTACACTGGAAAAGACCTTGAGTATCGGTCTAACAGATGATGTCTGAATTTGCTTATGAGGAGGAGTCTACCTACAAAGGTATGGAATGGTTCTTTTCCAGTATTCTGGCCAGTTGAGGATGTGTATGTATATGCATGTAAATATATATGTATGTATATAAATATTATATGTTTATGTGTATATATATGTATTATGTATGTATATGTATATATAAACACAGTAACCCATGATAAAGAAAAATGCAAAAGTACTTTAATCCTATATAGCCATATCTATTTGACATTTTCAAGGAGAAGCAATTAGTGATTTACAGAGACCTGGACTTGGAGCAAGGAAGACCAGACACTCACTAATTTTATGAAATAGGTAAATAACTTAGCTGCTCTGTGCCTCAGTTTCCTTATTACAAAGTGGTAATCATAGTGGAAATGACTTCATAGGATTCTTGTTAGAGGAAAACTGACATAGCATATTCAAAGCTTTTTGAAAACCTTAAACCGCTTTATAAATTATGTCCATCCTCCTCCTCCTTTTCCTCATCATCATTAAGAAGCATACAGTTTTTAAATAGTTCATAAATATTAGCTTAGCTTTTAGTATTCTAAGCAGGAGATTCTGGTCCAATGGACATTCTATTAAAACTCTGAGTCATGTTGATCTTGACATTTTTATTATAAAATAAATCAGAAAACAAAAGGAAGTTCCAACTAATTGGAGGTATGAGAGGAATCACAAATTGTTCTTTGAGAGGCCAATGAAGGGATCATCCAAGCTGGTTTTATCTTGCATCCAAAGGCCACAAGAACCATCATTTCATGGGACCTTTGCTCATCTCATATAACAGTGCTAATGACAGGGATTTGAAAAAGACCACTAGGAAAAAATAGGATAAAAAAAGTAGAGAAATTCTGTGAAAAACTCAAGAAGATCCTCCAAGTAATAGACATATGCTTTAGTGCTCAATGATTTTAATGTGAAGGTGGGAATAGGCAAGAACGGCCAAATATTAATATGGTGGAAAACAGTTGACAGAGAAGGCATGAGGAAGGCTAAAGGCTAAAATTATATTTTACACAGACACAGATATTTTCATGAATAGTTTCTTCAATAATACAATTGGTAGCCACTGGTCATGGTGAGCACCAACAAATGTCACAAAATTTAAATTTATTACAGTTCATCAGATGGCAAATGACTTGTTAATAAAATGGGATTCATTCCTAAATGAACTCTGTGCAGTCAGACCATCAACTTGTTAAAACAAAGATAAAAGTTAAGATGAAATAAGAAAAATAAAAATGACCTATTTAAACAAGTTATCAATGCCGAAAATGTGAAATGGATAGAGTGAAATACATTGACTCTTATTATAACAATTTCATATGAAAATTTAATTAATATAAATCAATCACCATAATAAGGAGACCAAAAATAAATTAAAGAAAAACCCTTTTTCAGTAACCAAATTGGGTTGTTCTCACCAACCAAAGAAGCTGGGCAGCCAAAGGTAACATCATTTTAAAAATATAAACTTATTTCTAAAATCTTATTGCCCCATAAAATAGTGAGGAGCAATGGATGAAAAGGGAAGTTTAAGAAAAATTTCCAAAAGACCCAACTGAACAAAGACTTTCAGAGCACATTTAAGGATGAACCGGGAAGCAGGGGCATAAACAAACACACACAAATGAAAAAGAGCTGTAAGGATTTTTATAATAAACACATTTCACCATCAAGTACAGTGGAGGCTTCACAAATGTAATCTAACTTCAGGAGTTAGTGGAAAATGGAATTGAAACAGAAAAAGAAAAGCAAAGCAACTTGACTAAACCATATGTGTGAGCGTTTATGAGCGGGAGGGGCAGAGGGAGAGAAAAGAGGGGGGAACAACAGAATTTTGAGAGTTTTGAGGAATTGATTCTCAAGGAATATGAAGAAAGGAAATATACCTAAGGAATGGGAAATAGCCTCAGCTTTTATTATTTTTGGGAGAAAAGACAACCCAAAGAACGCTAACAACTAATAACTCACATGGTTTACTCTTTCATCACATGTAATTTCCAGGAAAATATTGTACATATGCACTGGGGGAATAGCTGATGAGAATATTAGTAGGGAAATAGGCAGGATTTCATGAATAATATTTCATAATAAATCACATTTTTACTATCACACAATTGGATATGTGTTATGATGAACAAGATCTCAAAGTTGTTCTAGAATGCCAGTCTAGACCAATGTTTCCCAGTGGTTTTCTTTTTTCTTTATGTTGTTCTATGAAATCTTTTCAACACAAACAACAAAAGAAAATGTGTTGTGAACCCCCAGAGAAGAGTTGCATACATACTGTATACTACACACACACACGCATATACTTGGATTATTATATACTGCTTTAGGTAGCATATTTTATGAAGCTTTTGGACAGCTGTTTGGAAGCCTTTGAGGGTCTATAAGCCACTAAATGGGAATGGTTTGGGAATTCTTCATCTACTTACATTTTTTATGTGGATAGTAGGGACAAAATCTTTTGAATTCTTGTGGAGCTCATTCAGGAGGATCTTCAAATGTACCAGGGCTTGATATAATCCGCAAAATACTCCACAAATATTAGGAGGATATTACCTTTTATAGGCAATCCTAAAAGGAAGAGCCTAGATCAATGGGGAGAAACTCTACAGGGTGTCCCCAAAGCATTAGTGAGATTGTAAACTATTAAAACTTCTATCTCCACTAAGGCTTTGGGAACACCCTGTATTGAGCTAGATTTCAGTTCAATATGAAAAACTTTCAAACAATTTTGGGTTGTTCTGTCATTTTAGTTACTTCTGACTCTCGAGGACCCCATTTGTGGTTTTCTTGGCAAAGATACTGGAGTGGTTTGTTTATGTTTCCTTCTCCAGCTCATTTTGCAGATGAAGAAAGCAAGGCAGACAGGAGAAAGTGACTTACCCAGGGTCACATAGCCAGTAAATGTCAGAGGCAGTATTTGAACACAGGAAGAGGAGTCTTCCTGATTCTGGACCCAGTGGTTCATCTATTGTACCATGTAGTTGCCCCTTCCAAAGAGTTAGCATTGTGCTAAAGTAGAAAGAGCTCTCTTAATAGGTAGTGAGTTGTTCATCACTCATACATGTCAAGAGGTGGTTAAAAGAAAAGCTATTGAACTGTTTATGTCCTTTGACCCAGAGATTCACTACATATGCCATACATTTATTATCAGTAAACATTCATTAACTGTTATTTATTAACTGTTTTGTACATACCTGACACTGTGCTAGATACAAGGGACAAGGAGATAGAAATAAGGCAGTTATCGTCCTCAAGTAGGAGACATGGACGAATAATGTCTGGAGCATTATTTGTGAAAACAAAAATGGATACCTCAGGCAGCTACGTAGTACAGTGGTTAGAGCACAGGTCCTGGAGTCGGGAGGACCTGAGTTCAAATGTGGCCTCAGACACTCGACACCTACTAGATGTGTGACCTTGGCAAGTCACTTAATTCCGATTGCCTCACATGTAAAAAAAAAAGTCACCCAATAAGTATGAAATGGCTAAATAAGAGGACATAAATAGAATTCCAAGAAACATTACCAGACTTGTAAGACAGAGGGAAGGAAGAAAAAAGAAAAAGATACTCAATGGCTTTCACGATATAAATTAAGTAGTAAAAGACAACACAATTCTGGGGGACATTTACAACTTCATTGTTAGAACCATATCTTCAAAATTAATGTTTGCTTCCTTCCTACCAGTCATTAGTAATCTGCTTTTTCTTTTCCAGTGGATGGGAGAAGGGAGGGATCCATTTTATAAAGGGAGTTGTTCTGGTTTGTGTTTAGAATTATCTATTAAACTCAACTACTAAAAAGCCTGGTGAGTCAAAACAAAACGTATTAATAAATTCAAATACTAAAGGAGATGGCTAGATAGCCAGATGCTGGGGAGTCTATGCTCCAGGCACATGTTGGGCTAGGTGCCCCACTTCAGTTCTTTCCCACCTCTGAGAGTCAAGATCTAATTGGATGAAGTTGGGGTGAGGGAAGGGGAGCATCTGTTAACAGGAAAATCTGATCCTATAGACTTGGTATCAGGAAGTCCTGTGTTCAGATCTGGTCTCAGATATTTACTAGTGGTGTGACCCTGGAGAAATCAGTTCATTAACCTACCTGCTGCAATTTGCTCATCTGTAAAATGGAGCTAATAAAACACCTCTATTCCGGTAGTTTGTGAGGATCAACTGTAATAATGTTTGTAAAGTTCTTTGCAAAGCTTAAAACTCTATACAATGATTGTATAATACTAATTGTAATTGCTATCATTATTGTCATATTTATAATATATTATGTTATTATATAGTCCTTGAAGTACCTGCCAGCTCCGAGAATCTCTGATTCTGTTTCAGAGGAAGCTGGGATCAAATCCTGCCCTGTGTTTAGCGGGCAAGTCTGACCGTCCAGGTCCTCATCTGTAAAATGGGGCTGAGTATCCATATTATTTACTCAGCAGGGTTGCTGTGAGCTTCCAGAGAGATAAGGTACACAAAGTTCCGCATAAATGTCAGGTTTTATTAGGGATGGAGTTTTTAATTATGTGATGTAAGGCTATTTCCCAGAAACATTTGTCTTCCACCTTCTGCTGAATGTTGCATTTCTCATAGTTCAGAAGGAGCCCCCCTGACAGATGTTCCTACCCAGAATTCTCTCATTCATACACAAGATTCATTTTCTTAGAGCCAGAGGATTGTGCTTCAAGCTTACTACATTTTCTGACTTGTATCATTTCCCACCCCTATTATTTGCTTCTGTAGATAATCTCTTCATGATTTTACCGTATTTATACATCACTTTTCATGTTTGCTCCTTGACAATTTGAAAATAGGAGGTGAGAAGGATGTTGAGAAGTCCCCCAGCTCCCACCCAATCCAATCATTTGCCAAGTCCTATTGATACTACCAAGTCAATATCTTGCTAACAGAACTCAAATCTGACTTTAGAAGCGTAGGACTGTAGGATTCCGGAGCTAGAACTGCCAGTAATCACCAAGCCCAGCCTGACCCCGAAGAAAACATCCTTCCACAGAATGATCACCACTACCATAAAAACGAATACCAGGAGAGAGTTTTGACCCTTGCAAAGTACTTGAGGTACATGAATGTGCTATATAATACTGTTGTGCTATAAGAACTGATGGAAGGGATGGTTTCGGAGAAAGATGGGAAGCAGACTTGAACTGATGTAGAGCAAGCAGAACCAGGAAAGCAATGTGTGCCAGGACAACACCACTGGGAAAAAGAACAATGCTGAAAGATGTAAAGTCTGATTTAGCCAATGATCAGCCATGATCCCAGATGATGATGACCGAAGCTATGAACCTTCTGACACAAATTGATAACACCAGTGTTCAGGATAAAAGATGTGGTTTTTGGACATGAACAATACAGGGATTTATTTTGGAAGACTGTATATTTGTTACAAGAATTTTCTTTTTCTTTTCAAGGAGTAAGGCGAAAGTGGAGGGAGACAAAATAGATTTCTGTTCATTAAAAAATAAACAAAATTAAATGTAATCACATTTGAGTCTCAAAATGACCCCATGAAGAAATATGCTACAGATGTGAGTAGTCCCATTTTACAGATGAGGACATAGTCCCAACAAGGCTCTGACTATCTCTTAATCACCCAGATAATTTATACAAGACTAAGACCAGTTTTGAACTTAACCATTCTTGAGTCCCATTCCACTGATCTATCTAAGATACCATTACACCTTTCCTATCCAGCAAGCAACCAGCTTTTCTTCAAGATCTTTAGCCAATAACAACTGCCTACCCTGAACTTTGATAACAGCCTCCTAACCGGTCTCCATGCTTCTAGATTTTCCTCTCTTGATCTCATCCTCCACAGAACTGACAAAAAAAATCAATCTTTCTAATGCACTCATCTGACCATATCATTTTCTTGCTCAATTTTTTGACTCTCTATTGTTTGGAGGCTAAAGGTACCTTTATATTATAAGCTATAGCTATTATGGTTTTCATAATTATTAATAATAGCTGTATTGATAATATAATACCAATGGCCACATTTATTTGGCACATTAAAAGACTCCAAACAACTCTGGTAGGCAGGTGGTATAGGTATAATTACACCCATTTTACAGATGAGGTAACTGAAGATCAGATTTTAAGTGAAGTGAAAAAATTATTTTAAAAGAAAATGCAAACCTATTTCAAAATCCAATTAAAATAATTGAGGAATTGAGAACTCTCTGGGATCAGTTCCAAAAGTACTTTCTTAATTAATTAAAGAATCAAGAGCTGCTCATGGTTCTAAGTGCAAGGGAGGCAAAGTAGGGTGGAAACAAGACCCTGTGGCCAGGAGGCAGGATCTAGATTTGGGACCCAAAGGAAGTCATTTCCCTCCAGCTTTGCCACTGTCTTTCATTGTCTATGGACCATAGCATTCTCTCCAGAGTTGAGAAGCTGTGTGATGCAATAGGAAGTCAGAATCTCTGCAGTCAAGGTATCTGGTTTTGTGTTTGTTTATTTTAACCCTACTCTGCTACAAAATCACAGAATTTCAGAGGTGGAATGGAAGGGAACTCAGAGGCCATCTAATCCAGTTTCTTTGGATTTGGATTCCCTCCACAATATCAATTGATCAATCGAGCAAGGAGCCTTTATTAAGCTCCTACTGTGTTCCAGGCACTGAGTAAGGAACTAGGGGTACAAAGATAAAAATGAAACTACTCCTTTCCTTAAGGACCTTACAGTCTACTGCAGGGGTTGGCATATCTATATGTAATTATGTTTAAGTCATCTGTGAAATACATGCAAGGAAACATACCAGGGAGCCGGTCATCCAGCCTTTGCTGGAAGACTTCAAGTGAAGGACCAGCCAGTCTCTCTCGTGGCAGCCCACTTCCTATTTGAGTAACTAATAGTTAAGAGGATTTCTCCCCAACATCAAATCTCACTTTACCTCTTTGTAACTTCCATCCAATTTACCACAGCTTGTACTATGTGATTCCTAAGGTTTCTCTCTTAGAAATTCAAGTTTGATTCCAAGTTCAGGACTTAATTGAATTGTTTCCCATCTACCAGATCTCTAGTCCACTAGTTCTAGGTGCCTATAATTTAAATAGAGTCAAAGATCTTCCCCACCCATTAGTAGACCTTACCTGGAGCCCATTAAGGGAAACTTGATTAGGGGAGGCTTGTGTTGTAGGAATGCCCACACCTTTTGTTAATTAATGAGGTACAGGGTTACAAGGGCAGTACCCTCCAGCTCTGAAAAGTGTATATAAAACCTCTGAGGTGAGGTTTTGAATTTGGGGGCTTCTTCGGAAGAAGATGAGACTCTGGGTAGCTGTGCCCCTCCCTTGGTTTTGAAAACTCAGATGCTGGTGCTTTTCTCTCTGGTAACTGTATTTATGTAGTGGTCAGAGTTGACTCTGTCTGTTTTTTTGTAATGTAGGTATTGTTTATGGTCAGACAGTTAGAAACCCTGTCTATTGGTATTTATTTCTCTGCTTGGTTTTTTCCTGTTGGTGAATGTAATTAAAGTAGATCGTTGCCACCCTCAAAAGTTGCTTTCCTTTTAGAAAAGCAGATCTAAAAACCTGTACAGCAAGCCCTCCTGTGTATGCTGGTATACTTGCTGCAACAGTGCCCCATTTCAGGAAAGAAGTTGAGAATCTGGCACATATGCAGTAGAAGATGGCCATTATGATGGGGATCCTGGAGACTCTACCAGAGGATTGAAGGAAGAGGGGTGTTTAGCCAGGGAAATAGGTAAATAGATTTTTTTCAACTATTTAAAGACCTATCATGTATAAGGATTAGAGTTGTTCAGGGTGATACATCAAGGCAGAAATAAGAGTGAAATGTAGATGTTACAGAGAGATATTTTGACTTGGTTTAAGGCAAAGATTTTCTTGCAAAAAGAATTCTCTAATAGTGGAATGGCCAGTGTGGAGAAACAATGAATCCTCCATCACTGAGGTGTACGAATAGGGATTAGGTGGTCACTTGTTGGTGACTGTGTAGAGTGAATTCTCAGTCAGATAGAAATTGGATTAGATGGTCTCTGAGATCTTAAACCAGCCAACAATGGCATTTTCTCGTTCTCAGCTATGCTCTGAAGCAGATTTCTCATATACTCTTGGTAGTTTCTTCTGGATGCTTCCTTCCTTGGGTTTTTGGTGACCACACCTGGTTTTCTTCCTACCTTGCTGACTTTGTAGAGTCATCATTCCATCATTGATGCCCATTAATGTGTAGGACTACTCTAAGACTGTGAGAGCTAAATCGTTTTTTCTTCCTTCACTCTGTTTTAGGTGATTCCATTAGATCTAAATATCAATTGCATGTGATTATCACATATAATATAACCAGTCTTCATCTCTCTGCTTAGTTACAGCCTCACATCCCCAGTTCTTTATTGAATTTCAGCACATGGACATTTCCTTAAGTACCCCAAACTCAATATGTCCAACATAGGATTATTTCCCCCCTAAAATCCCCACCTTGATGATGAATGTCATGTCATTCAAAACCTAGAAATCAGCCTTCACTCACCTCCCTTACTTCCCCTATCAAATCAGCTGTTATTTTATCAATTACACCACTTCAGCAGCTTTCCCATCCATTCTCTCTTCTCTAATTAGAAGACGATCACCTACGCCTGAATTTCATCACCTCTCACCTGGAATGTTGTAATAGTCTTCTAATTTGTTTCCTTGCATTCAGTTTTTGTCTTTTCTAATCTAATCTTTTCTAATAGCTACTCAATTGCATTTAACCATGGAGAACTGACCAGGGGGTTCCTCTGCTCCAGATATCACTGGTTTCCCAGTGCTTTAAGAATAAGGTGCAAATGTCTGCCATTTAAATCCTTCCCGTCGGATCCCAGACTACCTTTCCTGATTGGTTACGTGATACTTTCCTTCAATATTCTCCACTGCAGCTTCACTTTCCTGATGTCTGTTCACCATTCGTGATATCCCATCTAGCACCTCTTTGCTCTGGCTATGTCCCATTCTGGGGATGATCTCTGCTCACTTCTACTTCTTGAAGTTCCCAACTTCCTTTAAGGCTCAGCTCAAGGTCTACCTTCTTCCAGAGACTTTTGTTTATTCTGATAGTTCTCAGGCCCTTTCCCCCATAACAGTGCGTGTGTATTTGAATATCTCTAATATGCATTTATCTGTAAATGTATAGCAACTCTCAAGTAGAATGTTAGAAGGCAGGGGCTGCCTCCTTTTTATTTTAGTATCCTTAGTGCCTGATCTAGTGGGGACTTTATAAAAATTTGCTCATTGATTGATTGGTTGACTCATTCTGTCTATGCAATAGAAACCAACAGTCAGGATGTCTCTAAATACCAAAGGTTTTTTTTTTCTTTTATAATTAGTTAAATCTACTACAGGTGGTCCTGAATTAAACTTTGGCTATTTTCAGCCTAACAGCTGAGCAGCAACAGCATTTCTTGAATAACAACGAGAACTGGGAGCAGTTCTCCTCCCATCATCTCCTGCTTTTACTCCCTACTTAAGGAAATTTGCCAGAGAACAAAATTCAGGATAGGTAGTCAGGCCTTAGGATCACAGACCAAGAAATGGAAGGGCCCTTAGAAGTCATCAGATAATAACCATTTCATTACAGATGAGGAAATTGGAGACTAGAGCAGGAAACGACTCACCTAAGGTCACATGTATAGGACAAAATAAGGGAAGAATTTGAACTCTGTGCTTTGGCAGCAAAACCAAGTGTTTCTCATTGACAGTGTGCCATTAGAAAGATTACTATATTCAGAGTTAGAGAATGTGGATTCAAATCCCCAACTCTGATGCTTCTTATACTCTTGTGACGTCGAAGTTATTAAAACATCATTCCAGGTCCTGATTTGCTCAGTTTGTGGAAGTTATTTTTCAATGCATTTACATGCTGGTATTTAGCTATAAATTTCTCTGAAACACAATATACTCAACTCCACCCCTAAAAAGTCATGTTTCTATTATTAAATGAAATCTGATTAGCTTACAGTTCCTTTGGCTTCTTCCTAAATGATCTGAGTTTTGCTGGCTAGAAAAGAGAACAGAGGAGACCACAAATCGTATCTTAGAGTACTGTTGGTAAAGACCTGGCAGAAAACTCAGGCCTGGGTTTTTAAAAGATTGACATATTGCTAACATTGTTTATTTCCATTTCGAAGTGTAAAAATAGCAGCACAATATCATCAGAGTTGCTTATACACTGGTATAATTTCACTACACAGAGTACAGTTTTGCCATCATAATGCATAAATTTGTTTTTAAAAATCACATTAAAAAGTGAGTCATTTTGCCCATCTGGATAATGGGTCCCAGAATCAACTTGCCTTGCTTCCCCAGGAGCAAGATGGAAGAACAGCTCTCTCACATGCAAGTGCTTCAAAATCTTGTCCTATTGCCCCCCTCTGCCGTGATCTACCATCTCAGACCACTCTTTGCTGTAGCCCAAAGAGTTGAGTTCATATGTGTTCCTGTAGGTAACAGACACTGAAATTTATTGAGTAGGGGCTGGGGGCGGTAAATATTGTCAATGTTGTTTAGTAATGTCTGACTCTTTGTGACACCCCCCTTTGGGGTTTTCTTGGCAAAAATTCTAGAGTGGTTTTCCATTTCCTCCTCCAGCTCATTTTACAGATGAGGAAACTGAGGCAAAAGGGTTAGGTGACTTGACCAGGGTAAGAGAGCTTGTAAGGTCAGATCTGAACTCATCTTTTTCTGACTCTAGGTCAAGTGCTTTATCCACTGCACCACCTAGTTGCCATGACAGTGTCAGAACTGTCTTTAGGAAAACCATGTTGACTTGCTGAGCAGAGGATGAATTGTGATGGAAATAGATGAAAAAGGGAGACCACCAGAAACCTATTGCAATAGTTCAGGCATGAAATGGTGAGGACTTGTATTAGGTTGAGTAGAAACAACATGGAAGAAATATCTGAAGCTACCAATCAAATCTGTTGCCTGATTGCCATGTGGAATGAATGAGAGTGAAGAGTCAAGCATGATCCTAAGGCTGTGAACCTGGGTGACTGGGAAGATGTTAATGCCCCGAATAGCACAAGAGATCTTAGGAAGATGAGGTCAAGGTGGGCATTGAGAGTGAGCTCTATTTTGGACACATTTTGTTTGAGTGTCCTACAAAAACATCTAGTCTAAATCCACCCTCACTACACCACTAACGTGGTGCCTATCAATACTGCTTTGTGTTGGATTCGGGCATTTCCTTGACATAGCTCCCCTATGACATCAGAAGTTCCATGAGGACAGTAGGTGCTCCTGGGTAGCATGGCAGATTCAAATTATAAGAAATCTTCCCTAAAATAATAGTAGGATTGTAGACTCTTCTAGCAGGAAGAAACATTAGAAGTCATTAAAATTTAGCCTCCTTACTTTGTGAGGAAGAAAAATTCTACCCAGAGAAATGATGCCATTGATCCAGGCTCCTACAGTGGTAGTTCTGGGTTGGGCTTCCAGTAGCGGAATTAGGGCTTACTCAGTCATTAGTGACTTTTCAATTGGTTTCCCAGAAGAGATTATCTTAGGGGTGAACAGACCTCTGAAGTTATTCTCAATATATTTATAGGAATACATGTTGTCTCCCACAGTAGAACATCAGCCCGAGAACAAAGATTGGTTCATTTTTTTCTTTGTATCCCCAGATCTTAGTGTCTAGGAGGTACTAAATACTTATTGATGGAATGATCAAGCCCAGGCTTTTCATTTCAAAGATGGGAAATAGTTCCTGAGCATTTCTGTAACACATCAAAAAGCATTATTTTCATGATGAAAGTGAGTAGAGATTGTAAGAATATTTTCATAGTTTTTCAGGAAAGGAAATTGAAATATAAAGAAATTAAGGTGGCTGATATGAAATGGTTCAGGTCACCTGAACTTTAGGTAGTGAGCTTTTAACTTACACCCATCAGGCTGCCCTCACCGATGTTTACACCATCCTTTGCACACGGTAGGTGGCTAATAATGACATTGATTTGTTACTGCTTGGTGAAAATAAAAAAAAGTCATACAAAATTACTATGTTTATCTTGGTAAACCATTGTTTGGGGAAACTTGGAGTTTTCCTGGTTTTTAATTTTGCCAGTTCAGAGATTTTGTTACATCTGCTTCCATAGACATGATGCTGGAGAGTTTGTGCATTATGTGACAAAGAGCATAGAGGATGACTGTACCATGCTGCTGATGGATGGCAACCTCAGTTTGAGAGGTGCTGGACATCTCCACCATGCCTATCACTGACAAAAGTCATCTTTCCAGTTTGGTCATCACATGGTGCCCCTTGATCCTTTAAAGGGAAATGGAAAGCAAAATTCTGTTTTCTGGTTATTTTGAGTGACATTGCAACAAGAAGCAAGGACAGTGTGCCTGCTCTGGTGGGAATGTGTGCTTTGGGGAGAAGTAAAACTGGGTTACCTTAAACATTCCTTCCACTTCTGAGGTCTTATGATTCTACATTTCTGTCTAGTAGTTTCATGTGTTGATTAAGATGAACATGGACATGAAGAGATTTGTGTATCATCAGTGTTAGCCTGCTCTCATAAAATGGTGGAAAGTACACCATAAAGGACATATTTATCAATGAAACTGGGATAGGCTAGTTATATTGGGAAAGAGATTAGATGCCCCAATAGGTGAGGGATGGTATATGTAGCCTCCTTGATATAGTCAATGAACTAGAAAAAGACCTCCAATATCTCTTATAGTCTAGGAGTCTAGTATAGGAGTACAATATAGTGCTTGGTACATAAAAGGCATTTAGTAAATGCTTATCTGTGTGTTTGTTTTTAAAAAGAGGACAGGCTGAGCACTTTCTAGTTGACCCTGAAGTTGATAGGTAATTAGTGGTATTTATTGAGTCAGGTAATGACGTGGTTAGAAATGTGCTTTAGGAAGACCACTTTGGTACCTGTGTGTAGAACGGATTGGAGATAGGAGACATGGGACAGAGAAGACATGTAGAAAACTGTTATGATAGTGCAATAAAAATGGTGATGAAGGCTCAAACTGTGGTTATGACTGTGTGGGTGGAGAGAAAGAATGGATGGCATGGATATTGTAGAAATAGAATTGGCAAGATTTAACATCTGTTTGGATATACAGTGTGAAGGAGAAAGAGAAGTCAAAGATGACACAGAGTGACCATGAGTAACTAGAAGGAAGATGGTGAACTCAGTAGGATTAAAACAGTTCAGAAGACAAGTGGGTTTGAGGTAGAGAGCATGGGTTCTGTTTTGGACATGTTGAGGTGAAGAAACTTAGGAGACAATCTGAAAATATCCAAGAGACATTTGGTGGAAGGAGATGGATGTTACATTAAATTAAAAAAATTTTGCACAAATAAAACCAATATAGGCAAGATCAAAAGAAAAGTGGAAAACTAGGGAAATCTTTTGTAGACAGTTTCTTGGATCAAGGTCTCATTTTTCAAATATATTGAGAACTTTGCCAAATTTATAAGAATAGGAGTCATTTCTCAATTGATAAATGGTCAAAGAATATGAACAAGTGGTTTTTTTGATGAAGACATCAAAACTATATTTAGCCATATAAAAATGCTCTAAATCTTTATTTATTAAAGCAAGGCAAATTAAAACAACTTTGAGAGATCATCTCACACCTGTCAGATGAAGGGAAAACAAGAAATGTTGGAAGGGATGTGGACAAAATGGGATGTTAATATACTGTTGGTGGAACTGTGAACTGATCTAACCATTTTGGATGGCAGTGTGGAATTATGCCCAAACAGTTATAAAACTGTGTGTATATACCCCCTGACTCAGCAATACCACAATTAGCTTTGTCTCCCAAGGTGATCAGAGAAAAAAGGAAAAGAACCTTTGTGTTCTACAATATTTATAACAGCTCTTTCTGTTATGGCAAAGAACTGGAAATTGAGGGGACACCCATCATTTGGGGAATGGCTAAACAAGTTGTGGTATGTGATTGTGACGAGATACTGCTATGCTATAAGAAATGAAGAGCTGGTTGAAAAACATGGAAAAACTTGTATGAAATAAACGTGAAATGAGCCGAATTAAGAGAATGTTGCATACAGTAACAACAATATTGTTTGAAGAATGTTGCGAATGACCATGTTATTCTGAGTATTATAAATGTGAACTAGAAAAGATGTATGAAAGAAGTTGCTAGATCTGCCTCCAGAGAAAGAATTGATAAATAGAAGTATGCATAGAATATAGTTTTACATGTATTTATAAATCTGTTTCAAATGGTGGCCTTCTTTAGTGTGGGATGGGGAGGGGGAGAGGAAGACAGTTTAAAACTTAAAATGTAACAAAAATAAATGTGATTTAATTTGAAAAAAAATCAGAAATGCTCAGGAAAGAGGTTGCAGAGGGATAGATAGGGTAGAGAGGTAGGTAGATAGATAATAGATAGATCGATCTTGGAGTTCATACTTTAACCCCATGAGAGAAAGGAACAGAACAGATTTTTTAAGAAAATAAGATGTGAATTCTGGAAAAGATTCAAAACAGGAAACTAGAACATAGAAGATCTAAGATGTAAAAGGAATTTAGAATCTACCAGGGGTGGGGAATCTGTGACCTTGAGGCCACATGTGACCCTTTAGGTCTTCAAGTGTGACCCTTTGACTGAATCCAAACTTTACAGAACAATGATCCTTAAATGATTTATTAATGAAATAAAAAAATTAAATAAAAAATAAAAAGCATTCTTTACTCTTCCAACAGATAAAGAAATAGAGACCAGGTTAGGCAACACAATTTGCCCAATTTGATGGCAGCAGTAATTAGTAAAGTAAGAATTTGAATTTCTTTTGTAGAAGCAGCAATACTGAGGAGAAAAAGTCAGGAAATCCTGGTGAATTCTGCCCTGATACTTCTTTTTTTTTTCTGATATTTTCTACTGTGAGATTGTAGACAAGTCACAAGCTGCCTGAACCTCAATTTCCTGAGTTATAAAATGAATAGGTTGGGTTCAAGTATTTCTTAAGTTTCTTCTCTTTCCTAAAAAAAAAAGATAAGAAAATTAAAACATCAGAAAAGAGCATCTCTATATACACAGCAGAACCCAAAAGAGGATTCTATATCAAATCACAAATTTCCCTTTCAAACTTCCTTTTTTTTTTAAACTTGGCAACAAAAGAGGAAAATGACAAATGTTGGAGGAGCTACAGGAAAGCAGGCATATTGATGTACTTTGCGAGCTGTGAATTGGTACAGCCATTCAGGAAACTAATTTGGCATTATGCCCCCAAAGTTACTTATCTGTGTGTAATCTTTCAATCAATGAAACCATCACTAGACCTATATTCCAACAAGATCGCCAAAGCAAGAAAAGGTAGTATATAGGTACCAAAAATATTTACAACAGCTCTTTTCATTGTGGCCAAGAACTGGAAACTAAAGGGGTGCCCAACTACTAGGAGATTACTGAACAATTTTTGGTATATGAATATAATGGAATATTATTGTGGTATAAGAAACAAAGAAGGAAGTGGTCTTGGAGAAACCCAGGAATATTTGCATGAATTATTGCAGAGTAAAGTGACTATAACAAGCAATTGCTAATGTAAGAACACTGCAAAACACAAACATTTTGAAAGACGTCACTCTGACAATACAAGGACTCACCATGATTCTAGAGCCTGGTATCATCATGCCGCCCACCTCCTGACAGAGAGGTGATGGGGCAAAGTGTGGTTCTGCCACAGTCGACCTGACTCAACTTAGATTCTTGACCTCAGTGGGCCCTCATTTTCTCATCTAGAAAATGAAGTAAGGGAATTCATTGGTTTCTGAGGTTCCTTCCAGCTCTCAGACCATATGTAATTCTAGGAGCTCTAGTCCTCTATAGATAGTGGACACTTGGAAATGGTTCAGCAAGAGACTTTGTTAGGCTGTAATGGATCACCGGAGCCCTCATCTCTGATTTTGAAGAAGGCTCAATGAGCCTAATTCCCTAATCCAAATATCACAGCAAGGAAATCATTCATTTTTATTCCTCCTATTATCTGAGAAGCCTAAAGGGCCCATTTGTAGAATGGAAGCAGTGCCATCTGCTGGAATCCAGTCTTGGCCGGGAGTCAGAGAAGGGCATTCTGGTCTGATCAAGAGGCTGGGCAGCCTCATGAACTCTATGAGCTTCAGTTTTCCCTCCAAACAAAACAGGAATAATGGTATTGGCTTTCTTAAGTTGCAAAGTTAAATGGAATAGTATGTATGTGAAAGAAATCAGTATTAACTGAAGAAAAGAGATTCATCTTGATCTTATGAATAAATATCCTAAAAAGGGGAAACTATAGAAAAAAATAGCATAGCAGGTAGAGTTGGTTAGTGGCCCTAAGATTCTAGATGTTGTTACTAAGCAAAAAAAGCAACATAGTTTTCATACCTTTAGACACAATAATCCTGCTACTGAGCATATTCTGAAGGAAGTGAATCAACAAGCATTTATTAAATGCCTACTGTATACCAAGTACTGGTTATAAAATGGCTGAATTGATGTGGCCAAAGACTTGGGGAGAGCTTGCCCATCACTCTCTTCTCTGATTATGTAGACTCACTCTTCTAAGATCTTCTCTATGACTATTTCCCTAACTCTCCTGAAGCCCTCTCCAGCTGCTGCAGTACACAGTGACTTGTTTCTTTTCCTAACAATCATTCCTTTTGTTGTGTCATACATTCTGATGAAAATAATATCTGTTCTTGCATTGCCTCCCATGGTTTCAGGTGGGTCACATGTTACATGTTCAAGTAAAAAGATGAACAGATGATCCCAAAGGTCTCTTTAATTCTAACATGGAATCATAGGTGCAGAGATCGTAGACAGACCCTAGATAGGACCCAAGAGCACATCTAGGCCAATCTCATTTTTTTGATGAGGAAACAAGTCTCAAAGAGGTTATATGATTTTATAGGCATCACAGAATTAGTGGTATCAGAGGTAGGATTTGAACTCAGGGTCTCTGGATTATATTATTATATCTCATGTACTAAAATGCTATGTTCACAGTCCTGATATAAATATACTTGGAACAAGGCAGCTAGCTTTTTATAGGTACCACATTTTAGGAAGAATATTGAAAAGCTGGTGAGTGACTTGAACCAGGTCAGGATGCCATGAACCAAAAGCTAGAAGGTCAGCAACAGCATCATTTGAAGGCAATGGAAGGTGGGTTTTCAGCCTGAAGAAGAGAAGATGAGTGAGAGACACAGCTATCTGTAAGTCCTTGCAAAGTTGTCATTTGATAAACTTGACCCCACAGAATAAAACTAGTATGTTGTGAAGAACGCAGTTTAGGCTTTGGATCAGAAAATAGCAATGACAAACTATCAAACCTTCCTAATCATTAGGAGAGTAGAATGGGCAGCCTCAGGAGGGGGGAGGCCTTCCCTTTCACTGGAGGTCATTAAGAGAAGAATGGATAACTAGGCTATGGACATGGTGGAGAAGATTCCTATTTGTGAATAGGTTGAGCCAGAAGACATTGGAGGATGCTGCCAGTGTTGAAGATCTATGTTAGGGTTTTACTTAGTGGTAGCTGTATCGAATTGAATTTGTCCAAAGGAACATATAAAAAGGATGATCAAGGCTTTGGGGAAAGTGGCAAAGATCCATAAAGAAGTAATGCAAGTCCAGAAGAGCTTGAAGATCCCATTCATTATAAGAGGCAATTGCCAGGCACCTACTTTGTTTAACTCATGAAATTCAGGTTTAAGACTTCTGATGAAGGCCAACCCCCTCCTTTTATAAGTAATGAAGGCAACCAAATTCTCAGGAGGTGAAAAGGTGAGGGATTGCCTTACTCAAGTCCTTTATTATTACTACAGACACACACACACACACACACACACACACACACACTCTTACATATGCATATATTTAAATATATACACATATTTACATGTGCACATATATGCATAAATACACATGCTCATATACACACATCCTATGGGCAGCTATGTGGCACAGTGGGTAGAGCACAGAATCTAGAGTCATGAAGATCTTAGTTCAAATCTGTCCTCAGATACTACCTGTGTGACCCTGGGGAAGTAGTTACTTTACCTGTCTGACTCAGTTTCTTCATCTGTAAAATGAACTTGAAAAGGCAATGGCAAACCAGTTTCAGTATCTTTGTCAAGAAAGCCCCAAATGGAATCATGAAGAGTTGGATATGACTGAACAACATATATACCTACTATGTGCTAAGCATTGTGCTAAGTGCTTTACAAATTTTATCTTATTTAATCTCTACAAGATCCCTGAGAGGTAGATGTGATTGCTATCCTCATGCTATGGTGGAAGAAATGGAGGTAGACAGAGGTTAAATGACTTGCCCAAGGTCACACAGCTAGTATGTGTCTGAAGCTGGATTTAAACTCCTTTTTGACTGCAGGCTCAGCACTGTATCCACTATACTACCTGGATGCCTCTATATATTATAGTGCACTATATACTGATTATCACATTATGCTGTATACTAATATAAGGATATAACACAAACATGTGCAGCGCAGATGTCGTTGTCATTATCAGCTCACCTGGATTCTGCCATGCAAAAAAGCTTTATCCTTTCTTCCTTTCCTTTTCATTGCCCAGCAGCTAGAGACCCATCTGCACATTCTTTCTTCACTTCCTTGTCCCAACTCCCTTCTTAACATTTTGAGTCTGGATTCTGGCCCCTCACGATGCTGAAATTGAAACTGTGCATTTCAAAGTTTGAAACTGTGCATTGCAAAGGTCTTTGAATTGATAAATCTAATGGTCTTTTCTCAGTGCTCATCCTTTCTGAAGACTGAAGAATGTTAGAACTAAACAGGACCTTAGAACATAGCAGATGTTCAAAGTTCTATGTGCAATAATTTTTTTATTATGTTATGTAAATACTTGTTTCATTCCAATAAGTGGAAAAATAAATAAAGACTATAGAAGATGAATTTTTGGAAGACCTTTGGAACACAGAATGTCAGAGCTAAGATGAACTTTAGACATCATCCAGCCCAAGATGAGGAGCCTGAGTCTGAGGGAAACTCAGTCACACAAGGACTTGCAACAGAGCCAGGGAGACAATATGGGTCTTGATTGCTCTGGTCCAATCTGTGACTTAAGAGGAATTCCTTCTAGAACCTTTCTGATGATGGTCATCTGTTCTTAGCTTCATGACCCCCAAAGGTCTTGACCAATTCTGGTGTCTTCAATTCCTTTCTAAGTCAAACTGGCTTGCAGAAACCACATTGTGTTTCCTTTAATGTACATTTTCTACCTCCACAACATCTCTCCTATCAGAGCCTTTCTCTCTGCTTAGAAAGCTATCATCCTGGTTCAGGACCTCATCACCCTGGATTACTGCAATGGCCTCTTTATTGGGTCCCTTGACACGTCTTTTTCCACTCCAATCTATCTTCTATGCAGCTGCCAACATGACCTTTTTTAATACAAATACGACTGTCCACTCTTCCCAGCAACTTTTTAAACTCCCTAATGATTCCAGAATCAAGGATATGCTCTTCTGTTTGACATTTATTAAAATTCTTCCCAACAAGGCTGCACTCTCATTCCAACATCAATATTCATGGACCCCTTCTTCACTCTGTTCCTCTATCTCCCACCTCCAGGCCTTTGTTCCAGCTCTCTCTTTTGTCTAGAACAAACTTCTTCCCCATCTCCAACTCCTGGAATGCCTCTCTTCCTTTGAAATTCAGTTCACACACCATCTTCTACATGAAGCCTTTCCTGATCTCCCCTGTCCTTTATGTTGATTCTCTCTTGACATGAATTTACATTAACACATGTACTTCTCTCTCTCTAGGGTGTGTTGCTTGATCAAAGTGTAAGCTCTTGGAGGATATTTAATTTTGTCAATAGCTCCATGTTTACCCCAGTATCTGGTACAAAGTAAGTACTTGATTCAGATAAGTCCAATGAGATTAAATTGGTTTGAATAATTTTCAGGTTGTATTTTTTTCTACATGAAGAATTCATTTACAAGTCAAAACTACACACACACATACACACACACACACACACACACACACACACAGAATTCATCCCATCACTTTATCAGTTTATAAGTTTCTGTTTGCACTCACTTTCTTACCTCTCCATGAAGTATCTTGTTGGATAAACACAATGATTTTGTGAGGTATGTGCCATTACTACTTTCACAACCCATTTTATAGATGAGGAAATAGAAGCTTGGAGAGGTCAGAGGATTTGGCTAGCTAAGTGGCATAGTGGATAGAGTTAGAGAAGACCTGAGTTTATATTCAACCTCAAACACTTATGAGCCACATGACTCTGGGCAATTCACTTAACCTTCATCAACCTCAATTTCTTCAACTCTAAAATGTTCTCTCAGGCTTGTTGGAAGGATAGAATTAGGATATATCTATAAAGTCTTTTGCAAAGTGCTTTATAAATGCTAGCGATTATAATTGCAGTCATCATCACCATCATCATCATCGTCATTGACATCATCGTCACTGTCATCGTCATCATCATTCTTATCTGAGGCACACTCATGTGCTGGATTTAGTCAAGAAGCCCTAGGTCCAAACCCCACCTAGCATTGACCTCTAAGGGACAGTTTCCTCATCTGTAAAATGGGGGTAGTAAGGGGCCTTGCTGAACAGGTCATTTCAAGGATCAAATGAGAAGAATGAATTAGAGTACTTTAAAGTGTTACATAAATGTGAGCTACTCCAATCATTACCTAAGACTTGGACTGGCTCCTTATTCACCAACCAGACTTGGCTCTCAGTGACTTCTGGCTTTCAAAAAATCAAATCCACCTTCAGAGGACAAATGCGTACTGCCTTTATGCATTCCCCAAGAATGTGCTCCAGGCACAAGAACAGTTTCAAGATGTTTGGATCTTTTTATTCAATTCCACTCAGTTCAATGGAACAAACATTTAGTAAATCTCCTACTATGTGCCAGTCTCTGCACTAGGCACTGGTCATATCGAGACTAAAATGAGCCAGTACATACTCGACTGTCATACAATCTCCTGGGATATACTCTATACACAGATACAGAGTTTGTACAAAGCAATATATTGAGAAGGTAAGAATATTAAAAATTGAGGATGGGGAAAAGAAAGGCATGAAATATGACAGTACTACCTGAGCTATGAAGTTAGGAAGTCTAAGGGACAGAGGTGAGGAGGGGTTGCCCCAATGACAGGCAACCTACTCCTATTGAATATCATATAGACATCTCAAACAGAATTCATGATCTTTCCCCCAAGCCCTCCCCTCTTCCCGATTTTCCCATTATTTCAAGGACATCGCTATCCTCCCTGGCTCACAGCCCCAGTGGTATCCTTGACTCCTCACTTGCATTCTCACCGTCCACCCACTGTCAAATCTTGTTGACCTTCCAAACATCACCTTCTAGGTCCCTTTCTCTCCACTTTTTCTAGCCTAGACTCTTGCAGGAGCCTACTGGCTGGTCTCTCTGCCTCAAGTCTGGGTGTGCTCCAATTAATCCTCTAGACTGATAGATTCCAAAGTGATTTTCCTAAAGCCCCCATATTGGCATTTCCCCCCCCCGCCTCAAACTCTTGTGCCTCCCCCTTCCTTCCCGATCACATATAAAATCCTCTGTTTGACCTTTAAAGCCCTCTGTATATTGTTTTCTTCCTACTTTTCCATTTTCTCAGACTTCACTTCCCTCTCCAAACCACTATGCAGCTGCCCTGGCCTCTTTACTCCTCACACATAACACTCCATTTACCTGACTCTTGAGTATTTGACATGCTGTGCCAAGTGCCTGGCGGACTCACCCTCTTCAGCTTTGGCTCTTAGATCTCCTGGCTGTTACAAAAGTCGATTCTCACCCTCTTGCAGGAGGTTGCCCCAGTATCACGCCTAACTGAGCATAGTTATTTGCATCTTGCTTCTCCCATTCAATTGTGAGTTCCTTGAGGAAAAAGGGTATCCATTTGCCTTTCTTCATATCTTAGCAATTTTACTGGCTGTATTCCTGAAGGAGGGCAGCTAGGTGACACAGTGGATAGAATGCCAACCAATCAGCCAATGAGTTCAAATTTGGCCTCAGACACTAGCTGTGTGACTCTAGGCAAGTCACCTAACCCTGTATGCCTCAGTTTCTTCATTTGTAAAATGAACTAGAGAAGGAAATGGCAAACCACTCCAATATCTTGGCAAGAAAACCCAAAATGGGGTCACGAAGAGTCAGAAATGACTCAACAATAACAACAAAATTCCTGGAGAAGGCTGAGAGGCTTCAGCTTCTGATTCTATAAATGTATTATTCTCTTTGAGCTTTAAAACAACCTTTTGTTCAATAGGCATTATCTCTCTTTTGCAGATGAGGAAATGGAGGCATAGCAATGTTGAATGACTTGCCCTCAGTCACACAATTTGTGAATAGCTGATGGTAGATTTGAACCCATGTCTGATTTTAGGTTAATCCCTCTGCTCCTATACTACGTTAATGAATGTTTGACTAATTCCAAGAATAATGGTTGTGGACTGTTCAGAAAGAAGCATAAGATGAGAAGCAGTCTCAGTGTAAAGAGTTCTAGACCTGGAGTCAGGAAGAGATGAATTCAATCTATTTTAAATCACTTGTGACCCTTGATATGTCACTTTACCTCTATCTATCTCAATTTCTTCATCTGTTAAATGAAGATATAATAGTTGCTACCTCTCAGAGTTGTGAGAACCAGATTTGATAATGTTTTAAGGTGGCTTCCAAACCCTAAAACACTATGTAAATGCTAGCTATTCATCGTTATTATGTGTTATATCTAGCTCTTGGTGAGACAGTCTGCAAATGTCATTTATAAACTAGAGAGAGGCGAGATGAGAGCATTCAGGCTGGTCAAGGGCCTCCCATTTATGTCATGTAAGTTGAATGAACTGGAGATGTTTAACCTGGAGAAGGGATGAATCAGGAAGATATAAAATTCATTTTAAGGATATATTTAACAATTGAGGAAACTGAGGCAAACAGAGATGACATAACTTGTTCAGGGTCATACAGTGTCTGAGGATAGATTTGAACTCAGGTCTTCTGATTCTAGGCCCAGCCTTCTATCCACCAGGGTCACTTACCTGCCTCTATATCTTGCAAATATTTTCTTCCTAAACTTCGTTTCTTTCGTCAGGACACAGTGTCTTCCCTGTGTCATTAAGTTGGGCTGATTATCTGATTATCTCACCCCCTAATTCAGCTCCCCAGAGCACATGGAGGCAGCATGGGATAGTAGATAGGGGCTTGGAGTTAGGAAGTTCAAATCCTGCCTCAGATATTTAATAGCTGTGAGACTCTTAAGAGAGACTCACGTAAGCTCTCTGGGCCTCAGTTTCCTCATCTGTAAAAATCAATGGGGTTAAACTAAATGGGTCTTTAATCCATAGAGCCTAGTCCATGAATTCCATTCTCTCTAAGTATTTTCTCCCATCAGCAAACTAGGCTTTCTGTTTTGCTCTCCATCTAAAGTTTGCAATATTAAGCCCCCTAGTTCACCTTTCCAGAGTACAGGGCTTAGCCATAGTAATCAAAAACCACCTAGTCACCTCAGAGCTGGATGGCTAGACTGTGTCATAGGAGGGAAGGGGTGATAAATCTCCTAAAAGGAGTGAGCAATGGCAAGGTTCTATTTAAAGTCAGATTGGAAATGTACATTTCAGCTTGGCTGAGGTGCTTGGGCATCAGCCAGCCTAATTGGCTCACATTTCTTTAATGCGGAGCACTATAAAAATTAAACTTGTCAATGATAAAACATTTACCAGTTGCCCTCTGGGTTTGTACTTTTAGAGGGATCTTCACTTCCAAATAAAAAGAGGGACAAAGTAAGGCATCCCAAGCCAATGAGGACATCCCTGAGGCAAAGAAGAACTCATCAGGTAACCATAGAATGAGAAGAGCTAGATACATTATTTGATCCAGGCCTCCCACATTCAAGAAAAGAAGAAAAAAAGTACCCTTGGCAGGAAATTGAACCTGGGCATCCAACATAGAACTTGAAAATTCTCCCATGGAAACAATAATTCTCTTTGAAGTCCATGAGGTTGGATTCCACTGTCTCTTGCCCCACCTAGGTTAATACCCACCCTTCCTTCCAGGAAATGACATAGAATCATAGACTCTTAGAGATGGAAGGAGCCCAAAGCTTTATGTTTAAGTAATAGCACCCTCATCAAGTCTAGAATCCTTTAACAGAAAGCCTGCTGAGTGATTGTCTAACCTCCATTCAAGACCTTAGTGCTGGGGAACTCATTTTCTCCAGGAATATTCCTTTGTCACATAATTATTAGGACATATTCTAATGGAGATGTGATTTCAGCTATGGGTTATTCCCTCCATCATCATGACTAACAGTATCATTTTTATTGTGCTTCGAGATATTCAAAAACTTTATCTCATATCAAATATTATTTCATTTGATGACCAACAGTACCATAGAATTATAGAATCTCAGATTCAGAAGGGATGTCAGAAGTCAGCTATTACAAACCATCATTGAGCAAACATCTACCCACTGTCTCCTGAGGCAGTTTCATTTGAGGAGAACTCTAATAATTTTATATTATATAAAATATATTTATGTATGCATGTATATACTATACCCCTTCATCCCTCACCATCAAATCTAAAACTGCCTGATTTCAACTTCTACCCACTGCTTCTTGTCATGTCTTCAATGACTGAGGAGAACAAAGCTACTTCCTCTTCCCTATGACAATTTTTCAAAGATGAAGACAACACTCATGCCATCATATTTCAGTTCTGTCAATTCATCCCCATATGGCAAAAATTTAAATACTTCTTTGGCTGGTCATGATATTTTGAATATTCTCCAAATTATACACATCCTTCACAAAATGTGGTTCTTAGAATTGGACACACGCTTCAAGTATGATGTCAGCACTGGATCAATTGATGTGTCACCTCCCTAGTCTTGAATATCCTCCACTTGTCATTATGTAGCCTAAGATGACATTAAATTGGGGGGAGGAGAGGTGTCTCTCAAATCACATGGCTGATTCGTACTGAGTTTGCAATATATTACTCTATCCAACCTCCATATTTTTTTCAGACAAACTTCTTTCTAGTTACCTATTCTCTTTATTATAATATTCAGGAAATGAATTTCTTGGAATTACCTAAAACTTTATCTTTATTTCTATTAAGTGACTTGATATTAGCTCTAGCCTAGTATTGAATGCTATTGATATAAAAATATTATTTTATCCAATTACATGTAAAAGAAATTTAACATTTATTTTTCAAATTTTGAGTTCCAATTTTTTTCCTTTCTTCCTCTTTTCTCCCCTCATTGAAAAAGACAAGCAATTTGATAAGGTATACATATGTAATCATGTAAAATGTATTTTTATGTGTCATGTTGTGAAAGAAAATATAGGCAAAAACAAGAAAAATATAGAAAGTAAAAAAAATAGTATATTTGGATCTGCATTCTGACTTATCAGTATTTTTTCCTAGAGATAGCATTTTTCATGGGTCCTTTGGTATTGTCTTGGATTATTGTATTGTATTGTTGATCATCATACATTATTGCTGTTACTATGTACAGTGTTCTCCTGGTTCTGCTCTCTTCACTTTGCATCAGTTCATATGTCTTTCTAAGATTTTTGAAACCATCCTGCTCATGATATCTTATAGCGCAATAATATTCAATCACAATCACATGCTACAGTGTTCATTCTCCTCAGTTTCTAATTCAACACAAAAAAGAATTGCTATAACTATTTTTGTACATTTAGTTCCTTTTTCTTTTCTTTTGTTTTTTAAAATCTCTCTGGAGAGTCATTTGAAACTATGCCCAAAGGTCTACAAAAATGTGTATACTCTTGTCCCAGCAATATCTCTTCTATGACTGTATACCAAAGAGATCATAAAAATGAGTAAAGGACCCACATGTAGAAAAATATGCATTGCAACTTTTTGTGGTGGATTATAAATAGAAATTGAGGGGATACCTATCATTTGGGGAATGGTTGAGCAAGTTGTGGTATACGAATGTAATAGAATACTCTTGTGCTGAGAACAGAAGGACTTCAGAAAAACCTGGAAAGACTTATATGAACTGATGCTGAGTGAAGTGAGGAGAACCACGAGAACATTGTATACAATAAGAGCCACAGTGTGCAAAGACTGATTTTGATAGACTTAGCCCTTCTCAGCAATACAAGGACCTAAAACAATTCCAAAGGACCCATGATGGAAAATGCCATCCATATCTAGATAAAGAACTATGGAGTCAGAATGCAGTGAAGCAATTTCTTTTCTTTTTTGTTTTGTTTTTCTTTTGCATGGTTTCTCTCATTATAACTCTTCTATGCAACATGACTAATGGAAAAATGTGTTTAATAGGGATGTATGTGTAGAGCCTATATCAGATTCCATGCTGTCTTGGGGAGGGAAAGGAGAGGGAGTGGAAGAAAATTTAAAACTTAGGGAAGTGAATGTTGAAAATGAAAAACAATAAATTGAAAAAAATCTCTTTGGGATACAGACCTAGTGGTGCTATTGCTAGGTCAAAGGGTATACACAATTTTATAGCCCTTTAGGCATTGTTCCAAATTGCTTTCCAGAACGCTTGGATCAAGTCACCACTCCACCAGCAGGGCTTTAGTGTTCCAATTTTCCCATATCCCTTGCAACATCTGTCATTTTCTTTTTATCATATTAGCCAACATGAGAGGTGTAAGGTAATAACTCAGAGTTGTTTTGATTTGCATATCTCTAATCAATAGAGGTTTAGACAGTGGTTTCATGTGTTATAAATAGTATGATTTTTCTGTCTGAAAACTGCTTGTTTATGTCCTTTGACAATTAATGCCTTGGGGAATGACTTGTACTCTTATGAATTTGACTCACTTCTCTAAATATTTGAAAAATGAGGCCTTTATCAGAGAAATTCCTGTGAATATTTTTTTTGCCGTTATAATGACTTTTTATTTCCCTCCATCATATTTTCCCCATTTATCTTTCTCCTTCTATTTTTGCCTTATCTCTTCTCAAAAGTGTTTTGCTTCTGACCACTACCTCCCCCAAACTGCCCAACCTTCTATCAGAGCTCTACCCTCTTCTCTAACCCTCTTTCTTACCTATTTCATCATTGGTAAGAGAGATGTTCATTCCCAAGTGAGTGTGAATGCTATTTCCTCTTTGAGTCAATTTTGATGAAAATAAGGTTCCAAAATTGTCCATCACTACCCTCCTCCACCTTTCCCTCCAAAGTAAAAGCTCTTTCATGCTTCTTTTATGTGAGGAAATTTACCCCCATTCTATGTCTCCCTTTCCCTTTCTCCCAGTTGATCCATCTTTCTCACTCTTTAATTTTAATTTTTAGGTATCATTCCATCTGTCAATTCACACTCATTCCCTCTGTCTAGGTAGACTCTATTTACCTGCCCTAATAATGAGAAATTCTTGACTGTCACACAGAGCATCTTCTCAGGTAGGAATGTAAACAGTTTAACTTTATTGACCCTCTTATGATTTTTCTTTCCTGTTTATCTTTTTGTTTCTCTTGAGTCTTATATCTGAAACCAAAAATTTCTATTCAGCTCTGTTCTTTTAAAGAAATACTTCAAAGTTCCCTATTTCATTAAATGTCCATTTCCCCTCTCCCCTAAAAGATTGTACTGTTTTCCTGAGTAGGTTATTGTTGGTTGTAATCCTCGCTTCCTTGCATTCTGGAATATCATGTTCCAAGTCCCTTGATCCTTTACTATATAAGTTGCTAAATCTTTTTTTTTTTATCTTAACTGTGGCTCCATAATATTTCAATCATCTCTTTCTGGCTGTTTGCAGTATTTTCTCCTTGACCTGGGAACACTTGAATTTGGCTATGCCATTTTGGGGGAATTTTCATCTTAGAATTTCTTTCAGGAGGTAATTGGTGAATTCTTTTTATTTTATTTCCTGGTTCTGGGATGTCTGGGATATATGATATTAATTTTACTTTGAGAATTTCCTGAAACATGATGTTTAAACTATTTTTATCATGTCTTTCAGTTATTCCAATAATTCTTATATTATCTCTCCTCAATCTATTTTCCAGGTCAATTGTTTTTTCCAGTGAGCTGTCTCATATTTTCTTCTCTTTTTTTCATTCTTTTGATTCTCTTTGACTGATTTTTGATGTCTTGGTGTCATTAGATTCTACTCACCCAACTCTAACTTTTAAAGAATTATTTTCTTTATTGAGCTTTTATAAATCTTCCCCTCACCCTTTTGACAAGTTCTATCTTTTAAGGAGTTCTTTTTTTCAGTGATGTGTGTGTATGTGTGTGTGTGTATCTTTTTCTACTTGGCCAATATTGCTTTTTAATGCACTCCTCTCCTCCGTGAAGTTTTGTACGTTTTTTTTTTCCATTTGTCTAATTCTGCTTTTTTAATTTCTGCTGGATTTTATGCTTCTTTTGTCATTTGGTATACATACACACATATATATATTTTCTTCAGTATCTTTTTTGGGTATCATTTATCAAGTTGTTGACTCAAATTATTTTCTTGCATCACTTATTTCTTTTACATTTTTTATCTACTTTTATTCTATTAATTTTTTCTTAAGATTTTTTATGAATTGTTTTTAAATCTGTGACCAATTCAAATTTTTCTTTGTGGCTTTAGATATAGATTTTTTGATTTTGTTGTATTCTGAATTTTTGTTTTCATCTTTCCTCTCACCATAGTAACTTTGGGAAGATTCTTGTCTTTTATTTTCTTTCTTTTTTCTACTTTTCCCAGTCTATTTCTTGACTTTTAACTTTATGTTAAAGTTAGTCTCTGAGACTAGATTTGAACTCAAATCTTTGAATTAAGGTGTTCTTGACTCGAAGGTATCTCTCTCTCCCCTATCTCTCCCCTCTCTCTCCCTTCTCCCCCCTTCTCTCCCCCTCTCCCCCTCCCCCTCTCCCTCTCTCTCCCCTTTCTCCCTCCCCTCTCTCTACAGATCTACAAGTAGAAGGATAGATAAATAGATAGATATCATCTATTCTTTCATCCAAGTCATTGATAATAATGTTAACCTCTCCACATTAAAGCATAGATATTTATGATATTTTACTATGTATCTCCTTCCAAGTCAACAATGACTTTGCCCCAATCCTCAATATATTTCCATGTAGTCATTTGGTCAGTTCCATGTATGTCTAATTGCATCTTTTCTTCTTTTCCCAAGAGTTAATAGGATTTGGCAAATATCTTGCTCAAATCCAGCTAGACTTTCTCTAGAATTCCTTTCAATTGCCAGGCTAAGTCTTCTGAAAAAAGAAATGTGATTTGACCTATTCTTATGGAAGTCTGGCTGGTTCTTTGTGATGATTACTTAGTTTCTAGATACTTTTCAACCATTCCTATGACAATGGATGTCAAATTTACTATCCTATCACTTACTGCAGTGACCTGTAGTGATGGATGAACATCATGGAAAATGATATTATGGCATTAGAGATGGACAAATATCCAGGTTCCATTCTTTTCCCCTTTTGGAAACCCTAGACATTTGTCCCTTCCAGGTACTGTGATAACTCTTTCTATCATCTTTAACTATTATAGCAAGTCATTTAGCTATGATTTGTTCTTTGGTCATCCTCAATCGTGTCTAATTCTTCATGACCTAAATTAAGATTTTCTTGGCAAAGATGCAGCCATGGTTGCTATTTTGTTATCCAGCTCATTTTATAGGAAAGGAAACTGAGACAAGCTGGTTTAACTTGCCCAGGGTCATACAACAAGTGAATTTGAACTCATGAAGATGAGTCTTCCTGACTCCAGTCCAGACACTCCTAGCTTCCCTCAACTATTATAATTGAACATTGTTTCAGTCCTCATGGATATCACTCATGTGAGCCTGCTGATTTCAAGCTTTTAGGGAGGAAACTACTTCATTTTTGTCTTGTTTTTCCTAGAATTTTGCCTGAAAGTAAACATTTAATAAATTCTAATTGATTGATTGTTTGGTGAAGGGCATCTAGATGCTCTCTTATTGTATCTGTATTTACCTTGGGATTCTAGGTGATCTGTAAGATCACTTTCAACTCTGCAATTATGGAGAACTTGGTGATACATAGGGAGAGCTGATTTTTTTTTTTACTATTTTTTCCCCATATGGAAAACTGCCTCCTCATGATTGCTTTTGCTATTAATATTAATCATGACGAAGAGCTCAATAGTCAAAACACACACACACACACACACACACACACATTTAAATTTGTAAGAAAGAGAAACAGGTGGAAGACTTAGAGTCACCAATGCCTTCTGTTTTTTTCAGAACCATGAGGTACAGTGGAATAAAAAGGAGATAGAATATCAGAGAGCTAGAGTTGAATATACCAACCAAACCTGGAAGGCTGTATAACCATGAATACATTGCATCATTTCCCCAATAATCAGTTTCCTTATCTGTAAAATGGGAATAATAAATTCTGAAATATTTATCTTACAGGATAATTATGACGTTTTACAAACTTTACAAATATCTTAAAAAATTAAAAATGTCTTAGAAACTTTAAAGTGCCATATAAATGTCAATTTCATTCATTTATTAGGCACCTACTATGTACCAGGTACCACAGAAGAGCTTGAAGATAAAAAGGCAAAAATGAAATCTTTCTTGTCCTCAGGGAAGTCACATTCTAGTCAATGTCAACTAGTATTACAAAGATTGTTAGCAGCATTCTCTTCTTCCTCAAATTACTTTGCATTTCCTTATCTGTGTATGTGATATAATCTCCTCCTCACCCCACCCCATACCAGAAAAGTGAAAATTCATCGAAGACAGACATTAAATTATGTTCTCCTTATAGATATATGTCCTTATGATATAAACAATAAATGTAGCATAGTACCATTCCTTTTGAGCTTGAAGGGACCTTAGAATTCAGTAAGTCCAAGCCACTCATTTAACAAATAAGGTCAATAGTGGTGATAGAGGTGGAGGTCACACATCAAAGGTGATATTTGCACCAAAGTCTTCCTGACTCCAACACTAGTGCTGTCCATGATGCCATGCTGCCTCTCAGGTGTCATTGAAGATGAACATAGCTTTGTTTGGTTGATGTGGTCTTTTTTTTGACGTTTTAAACATTTGCTGAAAACACCCACTTTGTGAGACGTCTCCCGTAATCAAGTAAAACTAAAAAACAACAAGATTAATGAAAAATTAAGTAAAACTAAGTGACCTCACCTGAAATGCTATGTAATATTTCAAATCTGTAGCATCCTCTTCCCACCTCCCTATTAAAAATAGTAGAAATATATTTTATCTCTCTGACATTTCATCTCTATTGAGGAAAAAAGATTTTGTTTAAAAAAACTACTTTCTTTTAACACATGTATAGTTGAGCTAAACACTAGAATCATTTCCAAGAAATTCAGGGGGTGAAACAAGGTTGTCTCTTGTCACTATTTCTATTTGACTTTCTGGCTACAGCAATAAGAAAAAGGAATAACCCTAGGTGAAGAAGAAACAATTATCACTTTTTGCAGAGGGTTATGATGAGCTACTTAAAGTACTCTAAAAGTCAACTAAAATTAATTTAAATAATAACTTTAGCAAACTTGTAAAATATGAAAAAAATTCAGTATTTTTAGATAGAGAAGAGATAAAAAAGAAATCCCATTCAAAATTACTATTGAATTTTTTTTTTAAAGTCCTCGGAGACAGCTTGTGCACATGTGTGAGGATGAGAATGGTACTACTATACTTAAGTAATGAACCTCTAGATAGAAAACTGGATAGAGCCCTGAGCCTTGAGTCAGGAAGACCTGAGTTCAAACTCAACCTCGGATACTACTAGCTGTGTGATCCTGGGGAAGTCACCTAACCCTGCTTGCCTCAGTTTCCTCATCTATCAAATGAATTGGAGAAGGAAAGGGCAAACCACTCCAGTATATTTTCCAAGAAAACCCCAAATAGGTTCACACAGAGTTGGTCATAACTGAACAACAGAAAGAAGGCCAGTTAGAGCCTGAAGGACAATATTTTCTAATAAGGCTGAGGGCATAGCCCTGCTAATCTCTCCCTTCCAGGTTATTTCATCCTTCTTTAAGATCTTATGAACAGTCATATAGGCACACAACATGATTACAATGAATGGCATCAATCAGAAGGGTTCCAATTATAGGATCTTGTATTAGAGTTGGGATAAACATCAAGGTCAGCTAGTTCAATGCTCTCTTTTTAAAGTTGAGGAAACTGAGGCCCAGAGAGGTTTCTAAGGTCTCAGAGATAGTAAACATCAGAATTCAAACCCAAGACCTTTGACTACAAAGTCAGTAGTTTTCCCATGGGACTAGAATGACTCTGCACCTAGCTCAATGTCTGACACCGAGTACATACTTTAAAACAAATATTTGTTGGATTGAATCAAATGCTGGGCTTTGGTCATACTGATTGGAATTAATCTACCAAACAAGATGCCAGGGAAGTCATGATTTCTGAAAGCAAGAACTCCTGGACAAAGCTGTGGGTCACCACAAAAATAGCAGAAGATGCTTAGTTTTTTGACTTGTGAACTGTTCCTTTCATTCCCTTTCACAAATTCTGCTTTGGATTTTAGTCACTGGTGGAAAGGTGAGCCCAGAGCTCATGCTACAGGCAGAAGGCGTAGCCTCCCCAAGGGAGGGAGAAACTCCATTAGGTCATCAACACTGGGCCGTGGGTCAAGAACTTCAATGAAAGCTCCCTCAGTTTCCATTTGCTATTTTTGGAGAATTTTCTCTACTGTCTTGTCTCATTTCCTCAGGCTGGTTTAGAGGGTCTTTAATTACACATCTGAGCCAAGAGAAAGTAAAGAAATTATGCCGATAAATAAACCTTTCCCACACAGATTCACTTCAAGGGAGCGTGTCAGGTCTGGGGCCCACCCCCATCTCTTCCAGGAATATGTCTAATAATAAAAATAATAAAATCTCTTATGTTTATAGAATACTTAGAGCATGGAGAGCTCCCCTCTATTTAAAGTCTTCTTCACTTTCATTATCTTGTTTCCAGTGCTTAACACAGTTTTTGACACTTGGTAGGCATTTAACAAATGTTTGTTTGCTAACAACATAACTGTACCTCAGTTTAACCACCTATATAAAATGAAGACTAACCTATATGAACTCTACAATTCCTTTCAGTTCAAAGTCTTAGGAATCTTGTGACATTTATAGACCACCAGGTGATGGGTTTGGGGAAGGCTCCTTGCTTCATGACTTATCAGTAGGAACTTTAATGGGGGTAATATAATATATGCATGTATATTGCCTCCTTTCCCTCCCTAATGCATCTAGAGGGTAACTCAAAGGCCGTCTAGTCTAATTCCTTCATTTAACAAATGAGGAAAATATCCATGAAGGGCAAAGGTCTTTCCCAAGATCATATAGGTGGTTCATGCTAGAGGGAGGATTTGAATCCAACACCTCTGGCTCTAAATTCTGTAATTTTTCTTTTGTACTGTATACCTTGACTCCAGAAGATACAGTGAGGAATCATTCATGGAAATTGCAAAAAAAATATAATAAAACAAAATAAAACAAACAAATGAAATCAAACCCCAACCAAAATAAAACCAAAAAACCAAAAATTGAGTAAAAGTAAAAGAAAACCATTACAACTTTCCCAGAGAGGAGTAAGTTTCCTAATAAGGTGGTAGGTTGCTTGCCATTGGATTTTTTCATATAAAGCCTGGATGAACACTTGCAGGGTATGTTATACAGTGGATTCTTTCTCAGATATGGCATTGAATTAATACTTCTTCCAACTCTGAAAGTCTGTGATTGTGTATGAACAAAGTAAATAGTATTAGAATGAAAACTGGATGACCTCACTTCAGATTCTAGTGCTATTAATTTATTACCTGTGTGACCTTGGGCAAGTCATTTCCCATCTCTGGGGCTCAATTTCTTCAACTATAAAATGAGAATATTGGACTAGAAGACGTATGAGTCCAACTCTACATCTATAGTCTGATGATCTCATTGACTCTGTTTGTCTCATTTGAAAAATGAATAATTGGGTTAAATGATTTCTAAGATCCTTCATGGTTCCTTCATATATTCAATCTCTCTATAAGCTGTCATCTATATAATTATTTTATAAAGTATCCCTATATTTGCTTTAAAGTAACGATTTTCACAATATCCATGGATGATCAACCATAGGATATTCTTATCTTTACTTTATGGATAAGTAAAGTGAATCATAGAAAATGAGCCCCACCCAAATTAAGTAACTTATTCAAGTTCACTTGGCTAGGAGGTGACTAAGGTAGGATTCAGCCACAGTTTTTCTAACTTAAAATAGAGTGCTCTTTATATGAGTCTGCCTCCTAGAAGAGTCTCCAGTATTTCAATCTAGAGAAGAAAATATGTATCTTTCTCAAATATTCCTGGTTGACTTTGGGGGTAATTCCAGGATGGAATGATGATAAGACCACTAATCTGGTTTTGAGAGGGACTTCAGAGTCAATCTAGTCCTAGATGTACATTTTATAGATGAGAACACTGAATTCCAAGAAGATTTAGTGACATAATTTGCTCAAAGTCCCACGGATAGGAAGTAGGAGAGATGAAATTTGAGCGCAAGTCCTTTGGATTCTACCATGCTGAGAGTAGCTACATATATATATATATATGTATATATGTATATGTGTATATATGTATATGTATATATGTGTATATATGTATATGTATATGTATATATGTATATGTGTATATATGTATATATTTCAGGTCAGGTCTCTTCCATAGTTTAAAAAAAATTATTTTTAAATTAATTCTTTCTTAATTCCCCCCAATTGTTACCCTTCACTTTCCCAGAATTCATTTTGCGTGTATTTCCTATACATCTTGCACATATTTATCTATATACGTCATTCCCTCAATAGAACGCAAGCAGAGGCTATATCTTTTTTATCCTTGTATTCCCAACATCTAGCATTGTATCTGGCACATAGTAGGTGGTTACAAAATGCTTATTTAACTGAGTTGAAATTAATTTCTTCATGAACCTACTCATAGGAGGCTTGAACTGGTTCTTGTCTCAGGCCACTGAGCTGTCCTCTGCCTTCCATAATTAAGCAAACTTGAGAAATCCACTGAGGTCAATAAATTTAGGAAACGCTTACATAAAACAGAATATAAAGTGGCCAGCCCTGCCATCAGAAGCCAGTAAAAGTCAATCGCTTTCCGCAGCACCTCCACAAATGGCATTATGTCATTGCCTAATATTAGCAAGAAATTGTAAGGTTTTGTTCGGTGGGTTATAAAATGTAATGAGTCTCACATCATCTAACTAATATAAAAAGGAATTGAAAGAAAGTGATTTTCAAAACTAGCTTCCAACTCCTTGGCTGCTTCTGAGGTTGAGGAAATCTCACCCATCAAGAAATGAATTTGAGTGCTTTTCAGTGTGGTGAGACATTTTTTCCCCTCCTTCCCCCTCCTCCTTCATCTTCTTTTTAAACTAGGAACACACAAGAAATCCATTTTGAAAATCAGGTGGTCTTGGCTGACAATTTCTCGCAGTGAGTATAAATAGTAAAGTGTCCAGAAAACGGAAAGTTTTTCTGATGCCAGTAAAGGGACGGTTTTATTAGTTCTGGGCTAAGGTACAGGACATTAACTTTTGCAGACACGGCCATCCTCTTTCTCCCTCCCATCTCTTCATGCTAGGCTGGCCCCAAAAGTCATTGTAGACTCAAAGAAATGAGGCGATGTGTCTCCAGTGGTCGGTGTTTGTTTTCCTAAATGAACAAAGATGCATGCACAGAAAGGCACCAGGCGAGTTCCCCTCTTCTGAAACTGGGGCCTTGGACACCCATTTGTTTGGGAGTAGGAAGGAATCGATCATTCCAGTGAGGCATCCATGTCCCTGTGCCAAATACCTGGCTTGTGTCTGCTTTAAGTATGATCTGTAAAATGGAGAGAGCTCATGGCTCCCCCATCGTTCAGAGTCATGGACATAAGCAAACAAGTCTGCTTAGGATAATATATAGCATGGGCTGAGCCATGCAGCTTTCTAAATAAACTGTCTGCATATTTGGGGAAGAGAGGCATATATGTGGTACTGATGGCTTACATAACAAGTTCTGTTTTTCTTCTTTGTCAGCAACACTAATCATCAGGGTAGTAGGGAATAGATGGTCTCCAGGAGCTGTTGGAATTGTACCCTTAAGAAGGGGGCCCTCACTTAACCTCTAGATTTTATCTGGATCAGCCATGGTCTTGCTGAACCAAGAATCACAGAGTCTTGGAAGTGGAAAGGATCTCAGAGGTCATTCCACTCAACCTACCACTCAGCACACAGATCTCCTCTACAACACCACTGACGGTCTGCTCATATGGAAAATATTGGAACTCTGTGAATATGGTGTAGTATAAAATACTCTACTTAAAGTCAGAGGATGTGGTTTGGAATTCTGTCTCTGCCATTTACTGTTCAGGTGACCTTAGACTTCACCTCTGTAAGTCGAAGTTTCTTCAAGTGTGTGAAGAGGTTAGTTAAACTAAAGGACCTTTAAGATCCCTTCTAGGTCTAGGATAAGGACATTCTTCCTTGTATTGGACTGAAATTTTTCTCCCTGTAACTTTCATCCATTCACCTTTGTTATGTCCCGTGGAATTAATCAGTCAGTCAACAAACGTTGCCTGAATACTTACTGTTTTCCAGGCATTGTACTAGTCTCCCAAAACAAAAAGATAAAAAATATATAGCCCCTAATTCCAAGAATCTTATGTTTACTTTGGGGCAACAAACAGACATATGTATACACACACACACACACACACACACACATATATATATATATATGTATATATATGTATAGATAGATAGATATAGATAATGGTATACACACAATAGAAAATAATTTTGTAGTTTTTTGTGGGTAACACTAGCACCTTGGGGGCAGGGAGAAAAACAGCCCCAAACAAAGCTACTTACTTCTTCCATATTGCAACTATTCAAATATATGTAGTTAAACTGGTAATAATTATTAATTTCTCAACAATTTTCACACAAAATAACTTTAGATCCTTCATCTTTCCATCTGTTCTGAATGTTTCTTGTATATACCTATTTGCATGTTGTCTCTCCAATTAGAATGTAAGTTGACCAATGGAAGGAATGTTTGTTTTTTTCCTTTCTTTGTATCTCCAGTGCTTAGCACAATGCCTGACATATAGTAAGAGCTTAATAAATGCTAATTGATTGTCTCCAATTATTTTAATAGAAAAGGTTTCCAGGATAATAAGTATCCCTGTCATTCTCTTCTAGGAATTTTCATTTGTTTGAATTCCTTCTAAGATCTGGAGCCCCAAACTGAATCCAGTGGAACTATTCCCTCTCTTGATCACACCCTGTTTTGGAACAGAGTAGAAGCTATGCTCTTACTGAGGAAACCGGAGTTATTCCTTAAGGCATTCACTGATTGACTAACAAAAGATATTTCCTTCCCCTATTGTAGTTTACATTCTTTCATCTAGCATAGTACTTCATATATAGTGGATATTTAATAGTTTTCTGTTGGATTGCATCAGATGCCACAAATCTGCTTGATGTACAATTCATTTGATAATGAATTCTGAAATAGTAAAAAAAAAAAAAAAACCAACAACAACCCACAATTCTGAGAGTAAGAACAGACTCTGTGCCTTGGAGGAAAGAGTTCTATTATGTAAAATAGCAGTTAAGTTGATCCAAGGTGATACTTAAGGGAATCTGGAAATTCTGACCTTATGGTCAGTTCTGTCTGCTTGGAGTTTGATGGTATTGAAGCAAGTATAGTCATCCATCCCTATGAGCCTGACTCAGTGCTCTTCCCTCAGAAAACAGGTCATATGAAATGATTTCTAATTGCAGTGGGATCTCCAAAGAACAGCACTTCTGATGGCAATCAGCCAAGGGCAGCAAAACCAATGAATTACCATGTGGCAGAGGTTGCCATTGAATATATTCAGAATATAGTCAACCCTTTACTGCCTTAGTACCCTCTGAGACCTACAATGGTCTTTGTCTCTCCCAGGGATCTGCATCCCCTTCCACTCCCCAGTGGCTCCTGTTCTCCTTCCTGACTCAGGCTTCCCTTGGAGTAGCCTTGAGGAGCAGCTTAGAGGGAGCCAAAGACCTGATATCAAATGCCAGGACTTCTCATATAAGCTAGGGTAAGATAAGCAGCTAAGTGAATAGAGTGACAGAATTGGAATGAGGAAGAAGGTTGTTCAAGTTCAAATATTGCCACAGAAACTCATGAGCTTCTCATAACCTCATATCCATCACTCCCTACTCAAGTTTTCAATTGTCCTTAGCAAAGATCCAAATCTTTACCACCTCCTGCCCAAACTAGAACAATAGCCTTCTAAATGGTCTCTCTTCATTCAGTCTTTCCCCTACTCAATCCATGCTGCCCATAGGCAACAAAGTAATATTTCTAAAGTTCAGGAGTGATAGAGTCACTTCCCTGTCCAAAAATCTTCCATAGCTCTCCATTGCCATTGGAATAAAATTCAAAATCCTCTGCTTGTCATTTAAAGTCACATGATCTAACAGAACTGGTCAAGTTACTAGTCCTTCACAGGCAAATGGCTTTGCTTCATCTATACCTTTGTACAAACTTCATCCATACCTAGAACATTACCCTGTTTCACCCCCAAGTTTTGGAACTCCATTAAACACCCAATTCAGGTGCAATCTTATACAAAAGCTGTATTCTGATTATTTCTACCTCTCATTGTCAGCATGCTCCCTGACCAAAAAAATAAAAACGGAATACTTTGTCTTTATTTTATGTATTGTGCCTGACATATTGTACCCATTTAACAAGAGATCTATTGAATTGAACTTGAACATCTTGACTCCAACTCATAGCCTTTCCAGTTTGGGGCATTCTCTTTGTTGGATCTTCAAAAAGAAAGGATCAACCACTGACCACTGAGGTATCAAATTGATAATTGTAACCACTTTTCCAAAACTGTAAGGCTCTTGTAAAAAGTATATAAGGGTTAGAGGAAGGAAAAACTGGAGAAGATTTTAAAAAGTTAAATGTGGGTGTGGAGTTAAGATGGTAGAATACAGCTGAACTCTTCTAATATTCCCCTCCAAACTACTTTGAAAAAACACCTTTAATCAAATTTTGGAGTGATAAAGCCAAGGAAAGATAAAAGGGAGACATGTTTTCCAACCTAAGACACTTTAGGAGATACACAGGAGAGTTCTGTAACACCAGGGTAGGCACAGACCTGGAGAACAGCAGCAGCAGCAGCTTCAGGAGCTCTCAGCTCAGAGGGAATAAGGGGGTGGATGGGACAACTCTTCAGAGATTATAGGGGACTTTTTTGCTGACACTGGGTGCATCTGATGTTAACTGGTAATTCTACTGCCCACGTGTGGTTCTGGGTTGCAGTTCCAAGGCAATGCAGAGTGCTAGTACTTATGGCTAGAGGGGAACAGGGGCCTTTCTTGGGGAAGGACCAGGATGCAGACCAGGAGAGCAGTGACCACACATCTCCTCAGATCACAATGCTTTGGAGGCACTGAAAATCTTGCAGATCCCTATAACTAGCTCTGAAAATAGCAGCATAAAAAAGCCTGATACATGGCATTGGGTCTCCCTACCTCCAGGTGAGCAGAGTCCAATTTTAACATAAAGTTCAAAGGGAAGAAATATACTGGGAAAATGAGCAACCAATAACAGACAAAGGACTTGACCACAAAAATCTCAGGGAAGACTGACACATAAACTTAAAAGAAGTCTACAATGTGAAACCATCTACAAGCAAAGCCTCAAAGAAAAGTTTAGCCAAGGCCAGAAACAAGTCCTTGAAGAGTTAAAGATAGAGAGAAAAGTCATAGAGGAAAATTTTGGAAATAAATTAGAGTAATGCAAGAAAATCCTGAAAAGAGAATTAACAGATTGGTAAAAGAAGCACGCGCATGCGCATGCACAGACGCACACACGAGAGAAGAGATATGAGGGTGATAAAAAGAAGAACAGTTTAAGGGAAGTAGTGGTAAGCAACACCTTAGACATTTGAAGAGGAACAAGGTGGGGAAGAGAGAGAAGAAGAAATAAGAACATATGATGGAGGAAAATACATAATTAAAATCATAATTGTAAATGTGAATGGAATAAACTCACCCATAAAATAGAAGTGGACAACAGAATGAATTAGAAACCAGAATCCAACAATACACTGTATACCAGAGACATACTTTAAATAGAGAGAGATACAAAGAGTTAAAATGTCGGAGCAGAATCTATTATTCTGTAGTTGAAGTAAAAAGTTAGGAATGATAATTATGCTCCAAGATAAAGTAAAATAGACCTAATTAAAAAAGATAATCAGGGAAACTACATTTTACAAAAAAAGCACCGCAGACATGAATGAATTAAAAAAAAATTACAGTATTTTTTCTGATAAAGGCCTCATTTCCCAAATACGTAGGGAATTGAATCAAATTTACAAAAATAAAAATGATTCCCCAATTGATAAATGGCCAAAGGATATAAACAGGAGGGTTTCAGAAGAAATCAAAGCTATCTATAGTCATATGAAAATATGTTCCAAATCACTATTGATTAGAGAAAAGCAAATTAAAACAACTTTGAATTATCACTTCACATCTACCAGAAATGACAAATGCTGGAGGAGATGAGGAGGAATAGGTACATTAATGAGCTGTTGGTGGAATAACAAACTGATTCAACCATTCTGGAGAACAATCTGGGACTACGTCCAAATGGCTATAAAACTGTACATACCCTTTAATCCAGCAATGCACTACTAGACCTGCACCCCAAAGAAATAAAAAAAAGGGAAAGGATTTTTACGTACAAAATATTTATAGCAGCTCTTTTTATGGTGGAAAAGAATTTGATATTAAGGGGATGTTCATCAACTGGGGAGTGGCATATGGTTGTAATGGAGTACTATTGTGTTGTGGGAAATGATGAGAAGGGTAGTTCAGGAAAAAAAAGAAACAAACATGGAAAAACTACATGAACTGATGCGAAGTGAAGTGAAAAAAATTGGGAAATCATTGTGCACAGTAACAATGATGTTATAATGAGGATCAATTGTGAAAGACTTGGCTCATCTGATCAACAAAGTGAACAAAGACAGTTCCAAAGGACACATTATGACAAATGCTAGCCCACTCCAAGGACGGAACTGAGGAACTCTGAGTACCGTTTCAAGTATAATCTGCTTGCTGTATTTTTTAGTTTTCTTGCTTTTTTGTGATATGATCAATATGGAAATATGTTTCGCATGATTTTACATGTGTAATTGGTAGCATATTGTTTGCCTTCTCAGTGGGTGAGGGAGGGGTAAGAAGGAGGGAGAGAATCTAAAACTCAAAATTTTAAAAGAAAATGTTTAAAATAAATAAATGTATATTTTTAAAAAGTCAAATATGTTTTAGAAATAGGTTGTATTAATAGAAATAAGTATATGGAATCTTAAGTCATCCCTGATCCAGTGATCTAAGCACTCCATTGAGTCCCTCCTCCAAGAGATTTTCAGCCAAAAATAAATCTGGGCTAAGATGAGACAGCATGGTAGGTGGTAGAACCAAAGTGAGTAGATGGATTTGTCATCGGACCTCATTTCCTTACGTGTCTGTGGCGCCCTGGAAACTAGTGTGAAGGAGAGAAGGCATTATAGGCTCTGAAAAGACAGTGCCTTGTGCTTGCCATAGACAGATCAGAGATACTTTTTCTTTGGACAGGGTAAAAAGCCTGCCCCTAAATGGGAGGGAGAGCCAGGAAGAATAAGGGACAAATTGCTAGTTGGGTGTAAAGAGCCTGTGGTAAGAAACAAGGTCTGGTGCGGGGGCCTTGTAAAGGAGAAAATGCTATTTCAGTTTCCTCTTGTGTCTCTTCAGTTCCAGGGAGATTCTATAATCTTCCCTCTACACCTTTATGGGCTGCTTTTCTTGAAGAGGTCTCTTTTTCCAGGGTCATCAGATCTGTACCTTGAATATGAGACATTTGTCTTCTGAGTTAGATTTATTGGTCTCACAAGTTGGGCTCTGAGGAGTAGGTGCTAAGGGGCTTGACTTAGAAGATAAACTCTGGGAGATGAGAAAATATGTCCTTTCTTTGACTCAACTGTGTCTCTAAGCCCCTAGGACCTCAACATTCACCAAGTACTGATAGAACATGCAAGGCAAGGTTCAGATTCCAGTGTCAACAATTACTCATTATGTGACCTTGGCCAAGTCACAGAGTTGAGTTTAATCCAGAAAGCATTTAGTGACACCTATTTATCAGACATTGTGATGATGCTGGGAATAAAAAGACGAAAATGAAAGCAGAACATGACCTCACTGAGCTTATATTCTATGGGGGGGAGAGTAAAGGGGAAGGAGAATAATTGTGACCTAGACAGAAATGACAGTCAAATAAAAGTTGGGTATCCTATTCCTCCTACTTACAGTTATCACTCTGAAGCACTTCCCTGATCTCACTTTTTTTCTGATACTAAGTTTAAATTTTCCTTTTGCATCTTCTATTTACTGTCCCCAATTTTTTCACCAGGGCCAAGCAGAATGAATATAAATTCTCTTTCAGAAACTCTTTGAATATTTGAAAACACCCCCTCCCTGTTCCAAGGATCTTTTCTTCTTCTGGCTAAACATCACTCATGTATCATTTCTCCCAGAATATGCATACCTGGTCATTCATTCTTTTCTCCCTCCTCTATAGGCTTCCAAATTTATCGGTGTCCTTCCTGAGCAGTGGTGCTCACAAGTGAACACAATACTCTCGATGTTATTTAAATAGGGCAGAATTAAGTGGGACCTCCTCAGACACTTACTAGGTATGTGACCCTGGGTAAGGCACTTATCTTCCTTCAGTCTCAGTGCCCTCAATTTAAAATAGCAACGTGCCTTGCCAAGTTGTTGTGAAGATCGAATGATATCACATTTTTAAAAAGTGCTTAATATATAGTACCTGACACATCTAATACCTGGAGTGATATGAATGTGTGTTCTCTCCTTGCCCTCTTCTCTTCTCCTTCCCCTTTTCCTCACAGAAACTAGCTTTTAATGTAGCCCAAGATCTCATGATGGTGATGTTATAATGATAGCAATGATAATCATGATAGTCATAGTGATGGAGATGATGATGATGGTGATGATGATGGTGATGATGATGATGGTGATGATGGTGATGATGATGATGGTGATGGTGATGATGGTGATGGTGATGGTGATGGTGATGATGATGATGATGATGATGATGGTGATGGTGATGATGATGAT
>JAQQSK010000060.1:0-22999 GCA_028658325.1 Potorous gilbertii
CCTGGTCCAAGAGGTGCTTGGCTGGCCCCTGATTTGAGCAGGGGCTTACCAAGGAAGCAGCGCCCCCAGGCCGATCGCTGTGTGGTGGTGCACCTCAGGGGCTGCTCTAAAGCCCAGAAAACATGCTTCTGGGTGGGGGTGGGGGTGGGGGAGGGAAGGGGTCCTGCTTCATGACCCCAGGGAGCAGCCCGGCCCCGTATCTTCATTACTCTCCTCTGCGCTATCATCGAATCCTCCAGCTGCCCCGGGGCCAAAAGCAATTGTAGGGCCTCTGAGGCTGGAGATGTCACCCTCAGAAGGCTCGGGGTCACTGCCTGCCTCGGACTCAGGAGGATCTTCGTCCTCCTCGTCCTCCCCCATATCCTCCCCCATGGGCTCCTCGTCGTCAGCATCGTCCACGGGCTCCTCTTCCTCCTCAGGATCCTCCACAGTCTCCTCCATGGCCTCCTCTGGGTCCTGGGCGTCAACCCCTCCGAGAACTCCATGCCCAGAGCCCTGGGCAGCCGAGGCTACAGAAGCCGATGCACAGGCCAGGGCCGCAGAGGCCGATTCCTTAGCACAAGCCTCGGAGGCGGACCCCGCAGAGGCCGATGCAGAGGATGCAGAGCCCTGCTGGCCGGAACTCTGGTTGTCCTGAGAAGAACCGAACCAGAGATGGGCCGGGTAGTGGTGGACGCGGATCAGATGGACGTCTGCTCCTCGGGACTCATGAACTTGTCGGGGCAGCCCCACACCGGGCACTGGTAGTAGAAGGGGATGGGGCGGCGCTCGCGCGGGGCCGCAGCCCGAGTGGGCGAGGACGGCACGGTGCCATGCGCTCCGGGAGGTGGATGTCCAGCAGCTGGTCCGAGGGGAACGAGCGGCGGCAGAAGGAGCACGCATTCTGGTGCAGCGTCTGGCCCGGCAGGGAGTCGAACACCCGATCGCAGCCCCCGATGTGGCAGCAGTAGGCGGGCACCCTTCGGGTGCTGAGGGTGTCTCGTAGGGTCCCCATCCTGGAGAGCAGAGGGCCGAAGAGGGCACGACCAGAGATATGGACCGAGCCCCGATCACCGCGACGATGACCTGATACCTCTTATAAATGACTATGAATGACCTTCGAGTAACATAAAACTAAAAATTGGATTTAAAATATTCCTTTGGAATCAAAATAAATACTCATGGGTATTCTTAACCTTTAACTTCATGTTTTCCTTTTTTTGTAGCTGGGTTAGAGAATCTGATCTAACTAGTTTTTATTGATAACTGTACCTTTTGAATCATTCAACTTCAAGAGGAATTGACATGGATCTATGAGAAGTAGGGGAAAGAACAGCCAGACCCCTAGTTCTCAACCAAACTTTAAACCTCTTGCTCTTTTTCTTTACTAGATCTTTATCATGAATTCTTAGGGTTAGAACATTGTGCCTCAGAGACCATTTAATTCAACCCACTCCTTCAAGAATCCACTGTATGACAGTCCTGACAAGAAGTCTTTCAACCTTTCATTGAACACTTTCAATAAGGAAGAGCTGATCATCTCTAGGGAAATTCCTTTTCATCTAAGGTAGTTCTAGTTTTTAAAAGAAATACTCCCTCACATTGTTTAAATCTTCTTTTCCATTAGCTACTGTTTTCTAGCTTCTGAAGCCATTTGACACATTTAATGATTCTTTTGCTACGTCAGTCCTTCAAATCCTTGACAACTCTTATGTCCCTTTTAAGTAATCTCTTCTCCAGTTCTTTTAAGTAATATTTACTTGGCATGACTTCAAAGCTCTTCATTCTTTTGATTACCCTCCTCTGAATGTTCTCATATTTATAATTATCCTTAAATAATATGTCCCACAGAACCAAATACAATATTCCACCTGTGATCTAAGCAGTGAAGAATCCAAATGGATTATCATTATAAGTAAACTATGTGTCCTTTAATGTAGCCTAAATTCAGAGTGGTTTTGGGTACTGCCATATCACATTATTGACATATTGAACAGCAACCTGCTAAAATCTCAAGTGTTTTTCTCCACTAATTACTATCCATACTTACCTTCCATACTGTGTAATTCAGAAGATGATTCTTTGAAGCTAAGATGAAACTTTACATTTATCCAATTATCCATCATCCTTCCAAAGTAAATAATTAGCCTTATAGCCAAGAAGACCTGAGATTAAGTTTGCATCTTTCCGCAACATGGCTGTGTGACCCTGGGCAAATTTTTTAGCCTCTCAGTATTCTAGACAACTCTCTGAGACTTTGTATTGTAGGAAAGGTGACTAACTATATTAATATACTTTCCTCATTTAGAAGTCCCTTATAAGAGTGAAATAGTAGGTACACTCCCTAACCTCAGTCCTCATTGTTTATCTCTCAATACCATCATATTAGATTTGACCTAATGTTTATTCACTTCACAAAACTTAAGATGAATATTCCCTGAGAATTATGGTCTTGTCCCTCTTCTCTTCCTTCTTTTCACATTCACCTTCAGTTCATCTTCATAATTCATTTTCAATTCATTTTCTAATTCATTTTTCATAGCTGTAAGTCTTTCCTTTAGTTAAATGATTCCTGAACCTTTATATTAATCTAAGTCTTCTTTTCTGATTTCCTGACTCACATCTCCAACTACCTATAGGAAATCTCTACTTGGAAGTCACAATACCATTTAAAATCCAACATGTCTAAAACAAAGTATGTTTCCTTCCTCCCTAAATCTGATATTCCTTCCAGCATCAGTCTTTTAAGGAATAATATTACCATTCACCTAGCCTCCCAAATTTACCACCTTGATAATACTGCTTATCTCTTCATTGTTCATTACCTTCCCCATACAATTACCAATTCTTCCATAACATCATTCACAAACATCTCTTTTCATCTATTCCTGCTGCCTGTAATAGAACTATATCCTACTCCCTGAAGAAATGGATAATTATCTTTGTTATCAAAACATAAGACAATTCAATAATTTATTCATGTTCTTGTCTGGTGCCAACATTCATTTGCATTCTATCTCCAGACTTGATTCAAATAAAAATGCTTCAAAAATAAATCAAGAGAAATTTTGAAGTCTACTAGGAAGAAAATTAGATTGGGAATCAGGAATACTTCTCCTCTTATCCCTGCCCCCCCCACAAACTCTAAATTAACTTCTGTAATCCTGGAAAAGTCACATCATTTCTAAGAATATTTTTTCAAGCATAAAATGAGAGGGTGGGTCTCTATGATTCTTTCTATCTTTAAAGCTCTGTGAAATCCACAAAGCCTGAATTCTTAAATATCTAAGAAAGGAAATCTTAGCCAGTGCTGTGTAAGATGTTATTATAAAGTAGAAGAATGAATTTCTACTGTGATAGAGAAAGCATAAATGTTTCTGCCATTTTATTTCAAACAAGTATTTTCAAAGTGTCGTAGAGACCTCAAGAGTTCAATAATTTATGGTAAGTATGCAGAGTGACAAACTATGAAAAAGCAAATTTCTAGAACTACAAATAGATCATGATGATAGTCACATCAAATGAGACAGAAAAATTCAAAAGAAATGTATCTTTTTAATAAGTAACTCCAGATTCATTTATTATGGTTATGGAGAGATTGCTATATCTGTGCATTATATTATTCCACATAACTATGAAAAAAATGAAAAAATCAGAACACAAACCCAGTTTGTTATTAAATAGCTCCTGAGGAAATAGTGATGTGATAGTGGCAAGATCTTTTAAAATGTCAAGAAGTCATCTGAAATCTGTTATATCATCAGTACCATTATACATATATAGAGGGGTGATGAAAATAGCAATAAAACATTATGGCTGTAATAAAGGGTCAATTAAAGTATAGTCATGAGATCTTTAATTCCAAATGTGAAGGATAAAGAGCAAAGTAAAAAAAAGGCTGTGTTAAGTTGAAAAAGCAGAAAAGTTAAAGAAATGTGTTTCAAGAATCCAAGTTTTATTAAAGCCAAAGAAAGACAGAAGCTTCTCAAGAAAGGAAGGTTAAAGGTGGGGGATGGGTCTAGGAAAGTATAATGCTGCATGATGACTTATTCTAATTATTCTCTCAAAATAATGACAAAAAAGTAACAAATATAATTTATCTAAATGTAGAGAACAGCATGACTACACATGCTGAAAATAATTAAAATAACTCATTCATTCCAATATTCACTAAGTCTCTATCATGTAAAAAGACTGAATTATAAATACTTATAATAGGTGTTTGAGGCATAAAGACAAAAATGAAATAATCCCTCCTCAAGAGGGGATGCCACTTAAAGTACCTGGTTTCGACAGAATGACCACAGTAACAGTATAAGGAACTAGGATTAAAATCAATAAAAAATAAAATGAAGAAAGCAAGAGCAACATTTTAAAAAATATTTTAATTGAATGTGTTTTACTTTCAATAAATTAGGCTTGCTTATGGTAAGTACTTGCAAAGATCTGATGCATTTTTTAATCTTTGTACATAAGTATTTTAAAGAATGTTCATCTTTCTTTTTCATTTCCTGCTTTGGAGAGACTTTTAGCTCCAGTGGCACATTATTAAGGGGAAAGAAAAACAATGGCTTTTCATTAAAGGGAAAGCAGAAAACTAATGTTATATTATAATGAGAATAAAGAGGCAGATGCTTCTAAATGCTTTTAAACTCAGGATTTAAAGAAAAGGTCACTTACAGTTAGATAACCAGAAAATGTGGCCTCTGTAATACAACTGGGAAAGTCAACAAGAAGAGAGAAGTAGTTAATCAGTAGGTACTTTAATAGTCTTCTCTGATAAAATGTTTACTTCAGAGATCCTTAAGGGATTGACTGGGACCACATCAGAAGGCCACAAGCTCAGTAGAGATGATCTACAGGACATTTCAGAAATAATCAATGAACCTGTTACAACACCATGCTGGCAACAAGGTTTGTGTGTCTCTAGACTCCCATCCTACCTTCCAGGACTCTCCATCCAGGACTCACAAAGACCTCTCTTGTTCTGAGGAATTCCATTCTGAAGACAAACCAATGGTTCTTGCAATCCAACAGGGACTATGCCACCAAATCAAGAATTGGAGTCTGACATGGAAAAACTGGCCAAGAAATTAAGGAAGCAGCATTTGAACCATCAGCAGAAAGAGTGTTTAAAATTGATCAGATGGGAGGATTGTTTATTGCTAGAGGAGTTGCTGTTGGTCTTGGAGCACTCTGCTTCTATGGCTTGGGAATGTCAAATGAGATAGGGGCTATTGAAAAAGCAGTAATTTGGCCACAGTATGTGAAGGATAGAATTCATGGCACTTAAATGTATTTTGTAGGGAGTGATGGTTTAACAGCATTGTCTGCCTTAGCAGTTATCCAATCACCCATTTTAATGATCTTTATGATGAAAGACTCTTGATTCACAATTGGAGCAACTTTTGTAGCCAGGATGGAAGCTGGAATGCTGAATCAGTCACTATCATAAGAATGGAGCCCAGGTCTAAAACATTTTGCTTGGATGTTCCATTCTGGTGTCATGGGTGCAGTGGTGGTTCCTCTGACTTTGTTGGGTGGCCCTCTGATCTGCAAATCTCTCTGGTATACAGCAGGTATTATGGGTGGGCTCTCTACTGCAGCTATGTGTGCTCCAAATGAAACATCTCTAAACATGGGAGCCACACTGGGAGTGAATCTGGGTTGTTTTTGTTTCTTCTTTGGGATCTATGTTTATACCACCTAATACTGCACTTGGTGCTAGCCTTTGTTCTGTGGCAATGTGTGGTGGATTAGTTCTTTTTAGCATGTTCCTTCTATATGATACCCCAAAAGTCATTAAGCTTGCAGAAATAGTGCCCATGTATGACACAGAAAGACATGACCCCATTAACTCCATGATGGGAATGTACATGGACACACCAAATATCTTCATGAAAGTAGCCACCATGCTAGCAACTGGGAGCAACCAGAAGAAATGAACCGATAGCATTTTTAATCATACAAACTTTGTCAAATACTCCTGCTTGTGTTCTAGATACGTATACCTATTAAATCATTTCTTCTACAACCACTTTGGTTGAAGTGAGAATTCCAGAGCCACTTCAGCATGGTTAAGATATCCCAGTATAATGTGATGGCTCAAGTTCCACCTTAAGAATAAAATCAACACTTCTCTTGTAAATAAGCAAAAAGATGAGAGAGAGAGAGAGAGAGAGAGAGAGAGAGAGAGAGAGACTCAGATATTCAGTTTACTACCTAACTTATTATTATTTAAATAAATCTCAGATGGAGAAATAGGGCCTAATTACTAGCAAATGGATAACATACATTAAAAAAGAGAAAAAATGGGGTGTGGAGCCAAGATGGTGAAAAAAAAAAGCAGGGATGTCCTTGAGCTCTCCCACAAAGCCCTCCAAACAACTGTAAAAAATTAAGCAAATTCTAGAGCTACAGAACCCACAAAATGACAGAGTGAAACAAATTCCCAGACCAAGGCAACCTAGAAAGTAGACAAGATGCATCTTTCTCACTGGTGGGGGGAGAACAGTCCAACATGGGTCATACCAGCACAGACAGGCTGGAGCAGGCTTTGGGGAACTGAATCATTGGCATCTGCGGAGTTTTGAGACTTCTCGACTTACAAACACCAAAAAGGTAAGTGGGAAAATTCTGTGGGACCCAGGTGTAATAAGAGCACATAGTCTGGCCAAGTCTGGCCCCAGCCTCAGGACATTGGGGGTGGTGGCAGCAGCAGCAATGGCAGAGATTGCTTCTGGCACTCTGGTACCAGAGACAGTAGAGGATCAAGTTAATGATACAAAATCCCTGAAGCCTGGAACTGTACAACAACCCACAACTCCCACACCCACTGGAAGCAGAGTCCTATCTTGATAAAGAGTTAGAAAGTCAAGTATTTGGCTGGGAAGATGAGTAAACATTATAAAAAGAGCTCAGACTATAAAATCATACTTTGATGACAAGGAAGATCAGGGCATACAACCAGAGGAGGACAGCTGAGTCAAAGTTCCTACATCAAGAGCTCCAAGAGGAATATGAATTAGTCACAGTCCAGGGAAGATTTCTAAAAAGATTGTGAAAGTCAACTAAGAGAAGTAGAGGAAAAATTGGGAAGAGAAATGAGATTGAGACAAGAAAACTATGAAAAACAAGTCAACAGATTGCTAAAGGAGACCCAAGAAAGTATTGAAGAAAATATTACCTTAAAAAACAGACAAACCCAAATGGCAATAGAAGTTCAAAAAACTAATGAGGAGAAGAATGCCTTAAAAATCAGAACTGGTCAGAAGGAAAAGGTGGTCCAAAAGTTCACTGAAGAAAATAATTCCTTCAAAATTAGAATGGATCAAATGGAAGTTAATGACTTTATGAGAAATCAAAACATTATAAAAGAAAGCTAAAGGAATGAAAAATAGAATACAATGTGAAATACCTCATTGGAAAAACCATTGACCTGCAAAATAGATCAAGGAGAGATAATTTAAAAATGATTGGACAAGAGGGAACCAAGATGGTGGAGGAGAAGCAGAGACTTGCTAGAGTTATTCCCACAAATGTAGCCAAATACCTGTAAAAAATGACTCAAAACAAATTCTGTAATTGCATAACCCACAGAATGACAGAATAAAGCAAATCTACAATGCCAAACAGCCTGGAAGGTCAACAGGAAGGGTCATTGTGCCCACTGGGATCAGAGCACAGTCCAGTGTAAATTACACTGGCACAGATGGGACCTGAGTAAGCCTTTGGGGACTAAATCTCTGCCACCTGTGATAGTTTCCAGATTTCACAACCCCAAAACACAGAGGACAAATTGGAAGGTCAGTGGAAAAAAAACTGTTAGATCAGTGTGGGAGAGTAGAGTGGTCTGGTCCCAGCCCCAGGGCAGCAGAGGGGGTGGAAGATCCCATGGCAGCCACAGCAGCTATAAGCGCAATGGCAGTGGGTGTTTCTGGAGCTCTATGCCCAAAGATTGTAGGGGGATCAAGTAGCTGACATAAAATCCCCACCCCACTGGAAGCAGAGAATTACCTTGACAAAGATCTCAAACATCAAATAAGTTTCTGGGGAAATGCGCAAAAGTCAGAAAAAGAATCAGACTATAGAACCTTACTTTGGTGACAAGGAAGACCAAAATATACAAACAGAAGAATAAAACAATTTTAAGTTCCTATATCCAAAGTGTTCAATAAAAATATGCATTGGTCTCAGGCCATGGAGGAGTTCAAAATGGATTTTGAAAATTGAGTAAGAGAAGAACAAAAACTGGAAAGAGAAATGAGAGTGATGCAAGAAAATCATGAAAAATGAATCAATGGCTTGCTAAAGGATACCAAAAGAAATATGCTGAAGAAAATAATACCTTGAAAAATAGACTAACCCAAATAGCAGAAAAGATCCAAAACACCAATAAGGAGAAAAATGCCTTAAACAGCAGAAGTAGCCAGATGGAAAAGGAGGTCCAAAAGCTTACTGAAATAAAAGAATTCCTTAATGATTAGAATGGAGCATATGGAAGCAAATGACTTTATGAAAAATCAAGAAACTATAAAATAAAACCAAAAGAATGAAAAAAATAACAATGGGAAGTATTTCATTGGAAAAACAAATGACCTCAAAAATAGATCCAGGAGAGACAATTTTAAAACTATTGAACTACCGGAAAACCAGGATCAAAAAAAGAGCCTAGACATCATCATTCAAGAAAGCATCAAAGAAAACTGTCCTGATAATAAATAGAAAATAGATATTGAAAGAAATCACCAATCACCTCCTGAAAGAGATCCCACAGGAAAAACTTCCAGAAATATTGTAGCCAAATCCAGGACTCCCAGGCAAAAGAGGAAATATTGTAAGCAGCCAGAAAGAAGCAATTTGAGCATTGTGGAAACACAATCAGGAGTGATAACATAAGATCTAGCAGCTTCTATATTAAAGGATAAAAGGACTTTGAATATCATATTCCAGAGGTCAAAGGAGCTAAGAATAAAACCAAGATTCATTTACCTAGCAAAATTTAGTATAATACTTCAGGGGTAAATGATCATTCGATGAAATAGAGGACTTTAATGCATTCTTGATGAAAAGACTGGAGCTGAATAGAAAATTTGACTTTCAAATACAAGAATCAAGAGAAACCTGCAAGGATAAACAGGAAAGAAAATCATAAAGGGCTTACTAAAGTTGAACTGTTTACATTCCTACATGGAAGAATGATATTTGTAACTCATGAGCCTTTTCTCGGTAGTGGTTGGAGGGATTTTATACGTATAGACAGAGGGCACAGGGTGAGTTGAATATGAAGGGGTGATATATAAAAAATAAAATTAAGGATGGAGGGGAATATAGTAGGAGAAAGGGAAAGAGAGGAATGGAATGGGGTAAATTATCTCACATAAAAGAAGTAAGAAAAAACTTTTTCAATGGTGGAGAAGAGAGGGAAGGTGAGAGGGAAAGAGTGAACCTTTCTCATTGTATTTGGCTTAAGGAGGGAATAATATGTACATCAATTTCGTATGAAACTCTATTTGGAACTACAGGAAAGCAGGGGGGAAGGGGATAAGCAGGAGTTGTAGGGAATGATAGAAAGAAGTGTAAATGGTAGGTGATGGTAATTAGAAGTAAATACATTTGAGGAGAGAATGGGTCAAAAGAGAGAATAGAATAAATTGGGGTCAGGATAGGATTGAGGTAACTTTAGTTAGTCTTTCACAACATGACTGTTATGGAAGTGTTTTGCATGACTACACATGTAGAACCTATATCAAATTACTTGCCTTCATAGTGGGGATAAGTGGAGATAGAAGAAAGGATAGATGTTGGAATTCAAAGTTTTAAAAACAAATGGTAAAATATGTTTTTACTGTGAAATAAGTGTGAAATAAGACATACAGGCAATGGGATACAGAAGTCTATCTTGCCCTACAAGAAAGTATAAGGGAAGGGAATTAGAGAGAGGAGGGTTGTGACAGAACATAGGGCAGATTGGGGAAGGGGTAATGCATGCTGTCTAGGGGCAGGGGGAGGGGAGAGATGGGAAGAAAATTATTCTGGGAGGGAATGTTGAAAACCAGAAATTAATTAATTAAATTTTAAAAGTATTGGACTATGTAAAATCCATGATTAAAAAAAGTCTACACATGTTATTTCAAGAAATTATCAAGGAAAACTGCCCTGTTTTTCTAGAAGCAGAGGGCTAAAGAGAAATGGAAAGAATCCACCAATCACCTCTGGAAAGAGAACCTAAAAGGAAAACTCCTACTAATATTATAGCAAAATTTCAGGATTCCCAGGTTAAGTAGAAAATACTACAAGAAGGTAGAAAGAAACAATTGGAGTATTGTGGAAATACAATCAAGATAATGCAAGATCTAGCAGCTTTTACATTAAGTGATTGGAGGGCTCAGAATATAATCTTTCAGGAGTCAGAGGAATGAGGATTAAAACCAAGGATCACATACTCAGCAAAACTGAGTACAATCCTTCAGCATTAAAAAATGGAAATTCAATAAAATAGAAGATTTTTCAAGCATTCGTGATGAAAAGACCAGAGCTGATTAGAAAATTTGACTTTCAATACAAGAATCAAGACAAACAGGAAAGTGAAACAATGAGTTGTATTAAAGTTGAACAGTTTCCATTCCTACATGGAAAGATGACATTTGTAACTCATGACACCTTTCTCAGTATTAGGGTAGTTAGTGGAAAAGATAGATGAATTGATAGAGAGATGGAGAGACAGACAGAGAGACAGACTGATGACACAGGATGAGCTGAATATGAAAAAATGCCATCTAAAAATAAAATTTAAGTGTGAGAGGTGAATATATTGGGAGGGGAATGGGAGAGATAGAATGGGATGAATTAACTCAAATAAAAGATGAAGAAAAAGGTTTTACAATGGAAGGGAAGAAGAGGAAAGTGAGAAGGAATAGGTGACCCTTACTCTCTTTGGATTTGGCTTAAGGAGGATGTAAATTTCACACTCAATTGAGTATCTTACCCTAAAGGAGAGTAGGCAGAAAAGGAATATGAGGGGGGATAACAAAAGAGAGGGAAGATTAGGGGAAGGTGAGGTCAGAAGCAAATTCTTTAGCAAAGGGACAGAGTCAAAAGAGAAAACAGAATAATTGGGGGAACGGGATAATTTTGAGGGAAATAGTCTTTCACACTGTGACTACTATGGAGGTGAATTACATCACTATACATGTATAACCTATGTTGAATTGCTTGCCTTCTCAATGTGGGTGGGTGAGGAGGGAAGAAGGCAGAGAATCTGAAATTCAAAGTTTTAAAAACAAATGTTAAAATTGTTTTTACATGCAACTGGGAAATAAAATTTACAGGCAATGGGGTATAGAAATCTATCTTGCCCTTCAAGAAAGTAAAGGGGAAGGGGACAAGAGCGGGGATGATACAAGGGAGAGCAGCCTGGGGGAAGAGGTAATCAGAATGAATGCCATATCTGGGTGGGGGAGAGGAAAGGCATGGAGAAAATTTGGAACTCATAATTTTGTGGAAATGGATGCTGAAAACTAAAAATAAATCAATTTAAATCTTAAAAAAGAAAGAAAAAATCTTATTATATTCTAATTTAGTATGTCTTTGTGCCTGAAAACATACCATAACTGAGGTATGAATTTCAGGTAGAAAATTCAAAATAACTCCAAGAATTTAGAATTAAAAATTAGTTCATTAGTGAGATACAGAATGTTATACTGGATAATAACATACTACTGGACAATAAAAATACTGTTATGAACAGCATAAGCAGTGGATCCTAGAGGGAATATGTCAGATTTTTAATTAAATTTTATTTTTATTTAACATTTTTTCACTTCCAATATTAAAAAAGAAGAAAAACTAAACTTCATTTTTACAAATACGTATAGTCAAGTAAAACAAATTCTCACTTTGCCCTGTCATATATAAAATGCTTTGCAAACTTTAATGTATTATATAAATACTAGTTATTCTTATTCAGCAATTTTATGGCAACTATATGTACAAGATTTGGGACTAGTTGAATGACAACATCTAATGAGTAGTCATTAATAGTTCAAAATGATTGAGTAGATGAAATAAATGGTGGAATAACTCTTGGAATTTTTCTTTCAACTTGTGCTGCTGATATTTCTTCCATGGCTTGGAAAAATCATAGCTCATTTATCACAATGAGGAGAATCAAGATCTCAAACATGCTAGAACAATGGGTTGGATTTAGTAGAATGAACTTGATAAATGTCAGTCAACTCCTACATTTGGTTCAAAAAAATCAACTTCACATGGATAAGAGAGAGGAAGTGTGATTAGATAGAATTTTATCTGAAAAATTCTAGATAAAATGTTCATAAAATTAGAAATAATCGCTCCCCTGTACTCTATTCTGGTCACTGGGGGATAGATATTATAAATGTTGCATTTAATGAAGGAGATTGGCAATTGTAAATCATCTGGAAGAAGGCATTCAGGATGATGAAGAGACAGAAGACCATGCACTGGAAGAATGGTTAAAGGAACCAGGGATATTTAGCATAACAGAAAATCCTTGGAGAGAAAAGAATATGATAACTGTCTATAAGTAATTTGAAGGTTGAAGTATAGAAGCCCTTTATTATATCGATGACTGTATTTGGACAAGTTATTCAACTTTTCCCAATCTTATGACAGTTATATGAGGTAATATGTCTTTAAAAGACAAAGCACGAAATAAAAGATTGATGTTATTGCTATCATGAATAACAATAACAAATTAATAATAATATCAGTGTCTTCATATATAAAATGGTCATTAAAATGTTTCACAGTTTTATTATGAGAATCGACTTCTATAATTTACCTTAAAGTACTTTGCAGCAATAATGTGCAATAATAGCATACCTAATCATGGCCCTACAGTGAACTATAGCATTTCATTTATTTCCAACACTTTTATGAAATGACTGTGGATAACAAAAAGGTAGACGCCATGGGATGAGGTGGAGAAGGAGAAAAGTTTGCTACTAAGTTCCATGTTGATAAATGTAACAGAGAGGACCAAGTTATGAGCAAAATACACTCATTAGGAAATTTAAATAGAAGGTTCATTTTAGCTTGGAAATCATATTAACAACTTCTTGAAAGGATCTATTTAATGGGACTTTATTATAAGTAGTTTGAACAGAAGAGGAATCTCTCTTGAATAAATGCAGCTTAATTGTCCTCAATTTCCCCTTTTTCTATAGATAATACATTTGTCTAAGACCCTTTACAACTTGCAGCAAATAAGCCCCTGAAAGAGCAATCATAGCACTATTAAAAAAAAAAAAACATACTATGAAGGAAACTGAACTTATGTGGGTAAGAAAAATAGTAGACCTTTCAGCATGCACATAAACGCTTGGCACTTAATTGCATATTGTTTAAGAATGAGCGTTATTTATTTAATAATCTATAGTAAGTCCTCTGAACCCTCCTTGAGTTCTCTCTTGCCAAGGTCTATTAGGGGTTTTGAATTGAATTATTAGACTGTTAGACTATAAAACTTACAAATGAGCTATTACTGTCTATTAGGTCAGTACAGGAGACATCTATGTGCTATCTGTTTTTGAAAGTGCTTATAGTATTTTAAAAATAAAGATTACAGATAAGGAGTACAATTACAAGGATAAAATAATTCATTTACTTCTCTCAAAATCCAAGCCATACCTGTTTTTCAGCAAAATAAAAGACTTGAAAAATAAAAATTCTTTTAAAATGTCATTTCTGAAAGCACAGCATTGCCCAGAATTGACAGGTGGGATTTACATTTAGTAGAAAGATGCTTTATTGATTGTATCCACCTGAGTAGCATGTATTTTCTTTAATTTAGAGAAGGGAAGTGGGACTGTATTTCTTTTTTATTTTTACTTTATTTATCTAGCACCTAGCACTGTCTTGCACATAATAAATATTTAATAATTGTTTCTGGTTTTACCTTAGATAACTTCTTATTCAAATGAATAGTCAATTTCTCTTACTGTGGAGTATATTTTAAAATAGCTTCCTTCCCTACTTTATTTAAAAATATGATTTGTTTTCTAAAAATTCAATTTATAGAGTTTTTAAGAACTTAATGATGATGTCAGCCAGTCAGTTAAGAAGCATATATTAAGTGCTTACTATGTACCAGACACTCTGCAAAAAAAAGCCCATCTGCATTGTTTCTATTACTTTAATAAAAATGAGATAAAAAATGATGAAATTATCAATATGTCATAGAATGCAAGATATGAGATACATTGAGATCTTATCAAACCCAGCTTCTTATCTTTAGGTAGGGCACATCAATAGCTAATAAACTCAAGTAAAAAAAAATCATTCCAAGAAGAATGAAAGGGAAGAACATAGTTCCCATAACATCCTGGAAAGGGATTCAGTGTATTAAATCTAATACCTTCAAGTCCATAGAAACTACAGGGTCTGCTGGAATCTGCTGGAAATGTTTCAATTACCTGCTCAATTTCCTCCAAACCTACCTTTCCCTATTAAGGTCATCTCTTTCCCTTCTACCTTCTCCACCACTTAGACCCTATGGCTGTTTGTCTTATCCCATAAAGAATCCAAAATTGCAATATGTTTTATACACATTGGTGTTATCACTTTTATAACATCAAAGATCACATGATGAAATGTAAAGACCGAAATTTGGAGAAAGAAGCCTGAATCCAGCTTTTGTATCTATTACTGTCTCATCTTCCCGGAAAATACGTTCAATTAGATAGTCTTACAAGACCATCAAAGTACTCAGAAGAGTAAAGGAAAAACTTGAACTGGTCTGAGAAAAAAAATGGAACACATGATCACTTTAATGATAATATTCCTAGTGGTACAGATCTTTTTATTTCTCCAACAATTATTTGTACTGACCTAATGAAATGACAGCTATCATTTTTTTTATCTTACTCTGTCTGGGACCAGGCCTAGTTTCTAGCTTGATATAATGATATTATCTGAGATCTGTGTAGCATTTTTCATTTTACAAAACACTTCCACAGCTTAGAGTGCTAGAATTGGAATCAGGAAGACACAAATCCAAGCCTTATTTCAAATATTTTTTAGCTGTGTGACTTGAGCAAATGATTTAAATTCTCTTAACCTCAGGCTTTTTGTCTGTAAAAACAAAAAAAACCAGGTTATGATACCACCTAGCTCATAAGTTTGCTGTGAAATTCAATATGATGTGTATAGAACCTTTGTAAACTTCAAAGCAATCTGTTTTTGTATATACATATATATAACATAGTATGAATAATATGTGTGATATACTATATGTAATATACTAGGACTATTTTACATATACATATATATATATATATATATATAAAACATGTGTATAAGCTGTTCTTATTACTTTTATAATCATTCATATCCAACACATTCCAACCTCAAATGAGAATTAGGTAGGTCAGATATATCCCATCTAAAGAAGAAGAAACTAAGTCACTGAAAAGTTAAATAACTTGCTTTACTGATTGTATCCACCCGAGTATTTTCTTTAATTTGGAGAAGGGAAGTGGGACTGTTTTTTTTTTTTAATTTTTACTTTATTTACCTAGCACCTAGCACTGTCACATATCTACTTATAGTGTCAGAGAAAGGTTGGCGGTCATCTTTCCCAAATTCCACTGCCATATTTTTCTTTTATTTTTAAAAAATCTTCCACAAATCAGGCTTCACTTTGAACTCAGTTTTACCAACAACCAAATAGCATTACTACTATTTCTGCTTATTGCCCAGGCTATTTGTTGTGAATCGGTTGCCAGTGACAAAGAGCGGCTTTCATTTTCTCTCCTACTGATTGAACTCTAACAAGTAATACAAATGTTTTCATTTTGTGGGGAAAGCAAGTTATCTATTCGTCTCATAAGCATTTGTCAAAAGTATTTGATCATAATTCTCAATGTAAAATATTCTTGAATAGATTCTGATGAATTTTATGTTCCTTAATGCACTTACATCTAGACCCTTATTTCCCTAGCTAATTTAGCCATAGATATTCCCTGTGAGAAAAGTACAGAAGTATCATTGCCCCTACTTTACAGAGGAGTAAACAATCTCTGAGAGTTCAAGTACTTTTCCCACTGTCATTAGGCACATAGTAAGTGTCAGAGGAGATAGTAAGTGCCAGGTCTTTGTGGCTCCAAGGTCAGTACACTTTCTGCCCTGCTACAATTATCCCTCCGATAAGAAAATAGAGGTCTCATGAGGTAAAATGACATAAAGCCAGGATTGAAACTCAGTTTCTGTGAGTATGACTCAGTAGTGTTTGAACTGCAGCAGACTTCCTGAAGCCACTACACAAAGTAAATTAGGGAATCAGGCCACTCATTTAAGACCTAAATCCACTCTGGCCTGAACCAACTAAGCACCAGACATAAAGGTTTTCTAATGTGAATTATCCACTTTCCTTATAGAAATGACTCAGAGTATGCTGGAATTAGGTTACACAGGTTCCCAAGAGCCAACAGTTACAATTTTAGGGCTCAAATTTTAGTATGAGTCTTTACACCTTAAAAATTTATTCTTTTATTGATTATTTATGTTTAAGAAAGTGATAGAGAAAATTTTAATGATGACTAAATTTAAAAGCATGCATATATGTATAATTATATAGCTAAATATATATATATATATATATATACACACACATACATATATACTATCTACATACAAACATATATATATATGTGCTATTTTTTCTTTTTTCAGAGAGCTTATTGTTAAACATTTTCCAGCAAACCCTTAGACACAACCTTAGTGACCTCCCCCTCAACAGTCAAGATTCATGTTAGTCAATTGAAAAAAATATTCTCTTCTCTAACGAGAAGAATGCAAAGTTTTGACTTAGAGTACAGCAGTGGAAATGCATGTGTCACCAACAACCTGTGTTAATCCAAAAATAAACCTAAAGGTTTCCAGAGAGTCACAAACAAAGAAGTAGTAATAAGATCAGGTCATTAAGTTTGGTCTGTACAGGGAAAATCAAATAGAGTTCCAGGCAGGATATTATGAGTTTATTCTATCCTTAGTAGCTATGGTTCATTTGGAGACTCCAATAAGGCTCTGCATACATACCATTTTGTATATGGTTTTAGTTTTCTTATTTAAGTACATTTTATATCTCCCCCTAACCTACGTAGAACATAAGGAATTTAAAGTTTTTTTTTTCATGGTTTTCTATAGGTACCCTAGCAAGGCAGTATTCTTGGCATAGCACAGTGGTTTTCTTCTATGGTCAACACTTGATAATTATTTAATTTAATCATGTCATTCACTTCCTCATATTTTTGCTAAGTTTTGAGTTCACCTTGAATATAATATTCCAATCCTAGCCGGATGAATGCAAGGATAATGGAAGGGCTTCTCTCTAGACAAGGCCTGTCAAATTCTAGTAAGTTTCTACATACATTGGAGAAATTCACTTGGCACCTCTTCAATTCATGACCCTTTCCCTACCGAAAAAAAATTGTACTTGGTAGAGGGCAAGTACAGGGATGGCATTATAGTTAATCATGTATGGAATAACATAAGGAGCTTTTGTGGTCTGCTGAGTACTAATTAATGTATTAACAAATGGAAGAGAAACAAGGAATGAACCAAATAACATGTTGATTTCTTATTATGAGCAGCATCTCTAAGATGCATCTTTAGTCCCCTCAGCTAGGCATGAATTCATTGGAAGGTAGTTCAGATGACAAGTAATATTCATGATGTAGAATGAGATTCTCAGTATTCTGGATAGGAATAAGAAGAAACAAATTAAAATTATAGGACACAACACTTCAAATGTTTTTTTTAATCTCTCTAATTTTAGATTCATATCCAAAGTCAGGCTATGATTTTATTCTGACATTTTATCTGCTTAGCATAAGGAAGAGTCATTGTGACCTCAGAATCTGTGCCAGCTATAGTCATTCTGCACTAGAATTTAATAATGGGGATAGGGTAGGAAGAAGTGGGAGAGGAAGGGTAGGGCCAGTTCTCTCCCTGTTATCCTTAAAGTGTTCTATTTTACCTTAAAAATATAAGATTCTTTATATTTAACATCTAAAAGAGATTCAAGTTTAATGATAATCAGGTAGACTAAGATTAAGCCTATTTAATGTTCTGGAAAGCACAGACTTTCTAAATTTTGTTAATGAAAATAATTCACTTTATGTCTTTGGACTTTATACTGCAATTTCCCTGATTAAGTTGAATTACTGGCATTACTATTCAGTTTAGACTGCTCTTAGCTCTAGAGCACCACAAAAAGAATTACTGAACTTAAAGAACCACCATCTTCACTCAGTTTTCTCTGATTATATATAGTCAATATTCTCCCTCTGCCATTTTAAAGTATCAATATCAAGGCAAGGCAACCAAGCATTTATTAAGCACTTACGATGTACTAAACACCATAGTAAGAGCTGGGGAAACAAAATGAATCAATAATAAAAAATGTTTTCCATGCCCTTGAGAAGCTTACCTTCTGAAAAAGGAAGTCAACCCATAAATGGAAGCTGAAAGTGTAGGAAGAAGGTGAAGGTACCCAAGTTAAGGCATATTGGAGAAAGCAGTCAGGAGAATCAGAAGCAAATTCCAGAGAAGAATGAGAATTTGGATGGCATTGGGGGGGTGTTCCTTAAGAATGAAAGTTTTGAGAGAAAAACATCAATCAGAGGAAGGTAATGCAGGGAAAGAATGATATTCTGGTGTGAGAAGGCTGCTGCAAATACTCTTAAAGATAGATTCCAAGGTGAAAATCCTACTAGAAAATGGAGGAGAAGGAAATCTGAGGACTCCAGAATAGAGTCCAAAGAGGAATGAAGCAGTCAGTGATAGATGCAGAAGGGGAAAGAACACTGAATTTGAAAATAGAGGATCTGGGGTCCAGTATCAACTCTACTACTTAGTATTTGTCCTTGGGAAAGCCACTTCCTTTTTGGTTTCCTCATTTATAAAATAAAGGAGTTGGACTATATGAGCTCTAGTGTATCTTGTAGATTTAAGTCCTCTGAGCTGGACAGAGAGCCACAGTGGTAACGAAAGAAATGGAACGAGTATCTACAATGATATGACAGTCAAAAGACATAATACAATCTTAGGCTGCATTGGGAAATTGATGACAACGACAACAGCTAATATTTATATAGTACTTTAAATTTTCAAAGTGCTTTTCATATATTATCTTATTTTATATTCATAACAACCCTGCAAAGTGAGTAATATTATTATTCACATTTTGTAGATGATGAAACCAAGACTGTAAGAAGGTAGGTGGTTTACCCAAGTAACATAGCACATCAAAGTCTGGGAGAGGATTTAAACTTGGATGGTTCTGACTTCATGTTCAACACCATCCACTTTCTTGCTTAACTGACTAGGAGAAGTTTTATCTCGAACAAGGTAGTGAAAGTCCTTCTGCATCTTGCCCTAGTCAGACCACATCAGAAATTTTTTTTCCACTTTGCACACTGCACTTTAGAAAGGACATTGATTAGCTAGAGTGAAAAGAGAAAGCAGTGCAACCAGGTTCTTGAAGGTCCTTGAGTTTGTCTCACATGAGAACTATGCTAAGCAACCATGTTTGGGTAGACACAATGTATAGGGAATATTACAGCTATATTCTAGTATTTGAAGAGTAGTAATTTGAAAATGGGCTTAAGTTTCCTTTGCCTGGTCCCAGATAGCAGCAAATTTAGATTTAAAGAACGGGGGAAAATGTTCTCAGTAGTTAGAATAACCCAGAAGTAGAATGGGGTATGTTGAAATAATACATTCTTCCCTCATTGGAAATCTTTAAGCAAAGGCCACTTAATGTGTTCTACAAAGGAAAAGATTTCTTTTCACAGATGTTTTGAACTAGATGTTCACTTATTTTGCTTTTTTGATTTTTTCCAAATCAAATATTCTATAAATTTTTTAGATCATATGCAGATGTCTACATGTCTTTTGAGAGGATTATTTCTGCTCCAATGTAAACTATGAAAGAACAAGGTGACATTGGTGACTGCACTCATCTTTGAATAGGGGCTGCTTAGGTGTGGGCGTATGGTTATAACGGACCAGAAGATCTGGGACACCCCCAAAAATGGGGAATTTTTGGAGCCAATGTTCCTTCATTCATGGCATCCCAGAGTACTAATTAGAAAAATTATGAATTTCATGTGGTTTATTGGGTTGGTCTGTAGAGAAACTGGCATGGATTTACAAGTTCATCAGTTCATACATTAAATATAGAGTTGAAAGGAGATTCAATTAGTCTAACCATCTATTTTATAGTGGAAAAACCAAGGCACAGAGATTTGCCCAATTTCACACAAGTAATAAGGGGCAGAGGGAGGATTTTAACACAGGTATCCTGACTCTAGACCATGTTGCCCCCAAATGCCAGGAATTTAAGTGGCCCAATTAGTCATATAGCAAGAGACTTATTTAACTTTCTGAATTTCTTATATTTTATGAAAATCTATGGATTTTTTTCTATGTAGTACTCTGTGAGAGTTAATCTCCTGCAAGGCAAAGATAACATCAAAATACTGTGTCAGGACTGTGTTAGCGCATGGATTTAAAATTTGTTTCTTTGGATTTGTAGTGTTGTTATTTTCCAACCATTTCCTTCACGTCCAAAGCTTTGTGAACTCAATTAAGGGTTTTCTTGGCAAAATTACTGCAGTGGTTAACTGTTTCTCTATCTAGTTCATTTCACAAAAGAGGAAACTGAGGTAAACAAGGTTAATTGACTTACCCAAGGTCACATGGCTAGTAAATATCTGAGGCCAAATTTGAATTCATGTCTTCCTGACTCCAAAACTGACACACTATCCATTACATTAAGCTATATAGGGTATAGCTAAACTCAAAAAGATCAGCTTTTGCATATAACATCTAATGCAGGTGGCCATAAACAGGAGAATTCTATACTTCAGTCAAATTAGACTTTTTCGTGTCCCTAGAATATATTTTGTATTTTATGGTCTCCATGTGTTTTTGAGAGTTAGACAGGGCGACAATAGCAGGGTCAGTGGACGTCCAGATTATAGGGTAGTCAGTCAGGCTAGTAACGAATAGAGCTTTTAGGGAGTGGGTCTGACTCAGGCACACAGTTCAGGGTCACTTTGGGTTCAAATGAGGTTCATGGAAGTCACTGAACATTTAACCAAAGAAGGATTATTTTAGCCCTAACATATTGCAAGGGATATGCAAAAAGGAGACATTGATGCTTAGTGCTTATCAACTTGTCTGCTCTCATCTCCATATGAAAAGACTTTGGTCAGTAGGGCAGAGTGTGTGATGATTCTAGGGTTCTTCAAAAATACACTAAATCTGCTTGCTGCCTTAGGGAGTGGAATGTAAAGGAGGGAGGGAGAAAAATTTGGAACTCAAAGTTTTACAAAAATGAACGTTAAAACTATCTTTATGTGTAATTGGGGGAAAATACTATCAAGGGAGAAAAAGGAACAGAAAAAATCCATCAAATAAGACAGTAGCCAACTCCAAGTCTACTGGTCTTTTTATGCCCTTGAGTGACAAGGAAGCTGAGTCAAAGAAGGTAAAGAACAATTAGATCTCCCAATAGCTTTGTTGCCTTTTGGGGAAAAGCAATCCATTTTAGCGGACGTAGAAGCCAAGTAGATATTGGTCCTATAAGAAGGATTTAAGCTGTTACCAAAGATAGCAGGTCATAAAAGCAAAGATCAAACTTAATTCACCACAGAGGCATCTCAGTGAAATGCACTGGGAAACAATATAATGCTGGAAACCTTTCTGTGAAAGAAGGTTCTCTGTTAGAGGCCAAGGGTCTTTTTTGCAGGTTGTGGATGGGAAAATCCCTTTACTAATGAGGATTCACAACTCATCTGTTACTTCTTGTATGGTTGTGATGGGGTGCTGGAGTGCGTGCATGTGGTCCCCAATTATAAAATCACATTTCTCTTTAAAAATCACATTTCTCAGGGGTGGAGTCAAGATGGTGGAGTAGAAAGACACACATAGGCAGGGTCTCCCCACACAGTCCATAAAATACCTGTAGAGAGGGATTCTCAACAAATTTTGGAGCAGCAGAAGTGGAGAACAATAGAGTGGAGGAGATTTCCAGCTCAGGGTGACTTGAAAGGCCCATGGGAAACATCAGTTGCACAGGACACAGAAGGGAGAGTGGAGCCCAACTCAGTCTTGGCCATGTGGCAAAGGTGCAACTTTAGCAGGAGGACACATCGGGGGCAAAATCTTCAGTCACAGTAGCAAGAAATCCCCAGTACCAGCAGTAGTGGTCCACAGATCCCTCAACCCATAGGTGCCAAAGGTCAGTGATGAGGATTTCTCAGCTGCTGGGAAGGGAAGAGTTCCTTCCTGTAGCTCCAGCAGCAGACAATGGCCACAGAGGCCACACAGCAGCCAGTACAGTCAACCACATCCATTGTTGGAGCATAAAAACCCCTGGGGGCACTGAGGAGCTAAATATTACCTCAACCCTGTGTAGAGGCCATGAGGGAGCTGGTCTTTGTCTCACACTGAATGGCAGCCCTGCCCCCAAAGCTTAACTGAAAATCAGACTCTAGGGCTGAATTGGGGGAAGTGGAGACCAGGTGTTTGTGGAGAGGTAACTGCTAGGATTCTCTGCACAAATATCTCTTCCTGCTCCCAATCTAGTGTATACGCTTGGAGGAACTGAGATATTAAAGATTCCCAGAGTATACCCTACTCTTGACAAAGGACCCAAAAGTCAAGTAACTGGTTGGGAAAATGCCCAAGAAAGGGAAAAAAAATAAGACTAAAGAAGGTTACTTTCTTGGTGAACAGAGATCTTCTCTCATCATTTCGGAATTCTCCTCATCATGAGGAATAACAATGCTTACCATCAGGGAAAGGCATAGGAGTCAAGGCTTCTGTATCCCAAACATCCAAAATAAATATTCAATGGGCTCAGGCCGTGGAAGAGCTCAAAAAGGATTTTGAAAATCAAGTAAGAGAGGTGGAGGAAAAAAGGGGAAGAAAAATGAGACAGATGCAAGAAAAGCATGAAAAGAAGGTC
>JAQQSK010000060.1:23499-41980 GCA_028658325.1 Potorous gilbertii
TTATATTAGCAAAAAAGATAATTTAAAAATCTAAAAATAGAATGGCACTTAAGGAGTCAATAATAAAATAACAACAGTAACAAAAACAAAATCACAGAAGAGATACCATTAAGAGATATCATTCTGAAAGTATACAGGAGATAAGGGTAGAAGTTGAATAGAAGCAATGGTGAAGGAATAGATTTGAAAACTCATGATTTGAATTTCATGTACAGAAACTAAAGAGAAACTAAGTAGATATAAGGGACAATAATCAAAGAGTAACATTCTAGAATTGACATGAAGAAGATAAACAAAGAGAATAAAAAAGTTATTTTTATAAAAAGGAAAAGAATATATAAATTTAAAAATAAAAACAAACTGAAAGTAAGAGAAGGCAAGTGAATTTACCTATCTTTACTGGAAACAATTAGAACATTAGAAAAAAATTAACAAAATAAGTAAAAAAGAATGGAAGTGTGTGTTCCTTCTTCATTGCTGAGGAAGACCATGCCACCAGAGAAATAATGACAAGATTTGCAGACTTGCACTTGACTTTGTTTTGAGTGAGTGAGGGCTGTGTAGGTCACCAGCTTTACTTCTCCTCCAGAGTCATCCAAATCCAGTGACCACATATTCATCAGGATGACTGGAAATGACCCAGGATGAGGCAATTGAGGTTAAATGACTTGCCCAAGGTCACATCGCTAAGGAGTGTCAAGTGTCTGCGGTAAGATTTGAATTCAGGTCCTCCTGATTCCTGCACTAGTGCTCTATTCATTGCACCATCTCGCTACCCATAAGTTAAAAAGAATAATAAAGTAAAATACCTAAAACTATGGAAAGAAGATAGATTGGAAGAGGCAGGTCTTGAGAATGAGTGAAAGAGAGTCAGTAGTAATATTTTTCCTTAAAAATAGATTAAGACAAACAACTGAAGAAATATCTTTAAAAAGAATAAGAAAAAAGATTCAAATTTAGAAAAAAATTACAAATTGAGTAAAATATAAATATAACTCTAATACCTTTAAATATGAATGGATTGTAGAGCCCAATCCATTGAAGAAGAGACATCAGAAAGGAAACAAATCTTCATTATCACTTACAAGAAACACACTTTTTAAAAAATATATACTAAATAAAAATTTAGGAATTTCTACTCAATTGCTTATGTATCAGTTGAATCCAGAAAAAAAGCAGGGGTTGAAATACAATTATCAGAGAAAAGAATAAAAATTCACAACATAAGAGACTGAAAAAGAAATTACATTAGGCAGAAATGACCAATAGACAACAAGCCAATATAAGTATTAAACTATATGTTCCAGGTGCCTTAACATCTAAATTCATGAAAGAAAATCAACTGACCAACAAGCAAGCATAGTAAAAATAAATAGTGACTGGATACTCAAATGATCATCTGTTAGTGTTTTATAAGTCTAACAGGAAAAAATAAACAAAATGGAAAATAAAGGATTGAATGAATTTTTGGAGAAATTAGAGGAAAAAGAATTATGAAATCTTTTAAATGAATCTGGCAAAGAATATACATTATTTCTGAACACCACATAAAACTTTTACAAAATTTTATCACATATTAGGGCACAAAGATATTGAAAACAAATACAACAAGGCAGACATAGTAAATATATCCTTCACAGGCTATAATACAATAAAAATACAATCAGTTAATGGAATAGAAGCAATAAAGTTGCACCCAAATTGAGAATCAAGAATGATTCGCTAAATAATTAGTGACTAAATGGACAAATAATAAAAAACATTACTAATTGCATAAGGGAGAATTACAGATGAAATAAGATACTAGATTTTCCTACAAGTAAGTGGATCGTAGTAAAATTTTATATCCCTGAGAACATATGTCAACAAAATAGAATTGAATATTATAAACTTAATATGCATTTTTAAAAAGTAAAATGCCAATAAGTCATCACAAATAATTTTAAAAGAGGAAATAGTAAAAATTAGGGAATAAACTGCAAACAAAAATATATAGGGATAAATTTGGTTCTTATAAATAACTAAGCCAGATGGATCAAAAGCAAGAAGTAAAAAATGAAATCAACAAAATGTTAAACAAGATTTTTAAAAAAAATTGAATAAATTATAAAACCAGAATTCATTATATAATAGTATGACAAGAAAACCAAGACCAACAAGCAATGCAAGAATGCCTTAAAAAATATAAAATATTCAAACTAACGTAAAATCAAATAGATATGTTGAATAATTGTGAAACTATCAAATGGGCAGATGGAACCTGTTGTTTCTGATGGATTCAAAGTTAAATTCTATCAAAGGTTTTGAAAGAATTAGTATCAATGCAACACTAATTGTTCTAAAACAAGAAGAAAGAAACAACTGTCACCAGATGCTTTTATAAGATAGATATGAACTTTGTCCTGAAAACAAGGAAAAATAAAGCACAAAAATAAACTGTAGACAAATATCATTAATGAATATCAATTTAAACTTTTAAAATACATTTTTATCAAAAAAAGTTATGGCAATTCATGCAAGAAATCACTCAATATTGACCAAATTGAATTATACCAGAACTGTAAGAATGAGTTAACCTTGGGAAAACCATCAACATAATCAATAACATTGAAAACAAAAATAACCAAAATTATATGATCATCTCAATAGATCCAGCAAACAGCTTTTTACAAAATATCCTTTTATGCTAAAAACTCTATAAAGTTTATATGTACATATATACACACATACATACATGCATGCATGTATACATATATACGTATCGGACCTTTTTTAATATCACTAAAAGCATCTATATGGAAACAAAAGCACTCATCACATGTAATGATACCAGACTTTCCTAATAAATTCAGGAGTAAAGCAAGATGCCCATTATCTCCACTATTATTTGATATGATTCTAGAAATAATAGCACTAGAAATGAAATTTAATGAAGTCTTAAAGAGAGGTAAAAAAGAAACAAAACTATACCAGTTTGCTAATAACATGTTACACATATAAAATCCTTCAGAATGGGCAAAAATATTAACTGATACAATTAATAACTGACCAAAAATGACTGAGGAGCTAGTATCATGTGATGATGAAAAGTCAAAAGATTGTCTTAAGAGCCAAAAGGGCTAATTACTCAGTAGAAGCTAGGCCAGGACTGAGTGTGCATGTGTATGTGTTACATGTATGTGTGTATGTATGTGTGTATGATAAAGATATATAAAACTGACAATTTCCCAGTCTTCCCTGGAAGTTTTAATTTAGTAAGATTGTTGTACAATGCCAGGTTGGGGAGGGCCTTGCTGTCCTTTTCTCTCTGTGTTGTCAGGTGCTTTTCAGTCCATGTTATTTATCTTGTGTTTCTTGTTTCCTAATCTTAGGTGAATGAGTATCCAGACATGGAATAGACATGTTATAACCTTGTGAGATCTGAAAGATTTGAAAAGTCATCAGAAGTCCATTTAGCAACTGGAGTTAGTAGCATAAGTTGCAGTAAACTAGGCAATCTAACTAGAGGCTTTCAATATTTTTAGGAGCCAAGGCTCAAAGTCCTGCTGAATAGAGGACTGCAGAAACCTGTCTCAGTAGATCTTATGATTTTATCATCTGCTGGGGAGACTTTACTACTGGAGAATAACATACTATGGAATAGAAAAGTAGCTCACAAGCTCTTTTTGTAGTGAAAAGGGTGACAGACCTGGAGGCAGAATAGCTGGATATGAAATGAAATAAAATTTGTACTATCTGTTTCACAGTGTCATTGTGAAGTAGGCACTTTCAGATAAAATTCTTTAATAATGAAAGTTACAATTCTCTTACATGAATAAGAAAGTTAAATACTGAATCAAAATGATGGATAAGTATAACTTTGGGGCACCAGTAACACAGATACTTTAGTCTCTCTCTGAGGAGCCCTGTGATTGACCTAGGTCAGATGTGGACTGACTGGTCTGCTGAGACTTCATGTCTTGAATTGAACTTTGAGGGCACTCCTAGAAGGAGAGAAAAGGATATTCAGGCTGGTAGTTGAAAAGTACTTGTTATGCTTTAAGTTTGAGTCCTAGTTCTCCAGTGGATGCAGAAGATTCCTTCCTCTCTCTGGTTTGAAGGATATATTCTATATTGATATATATATATATATATATATATATATATATATATATATATAATATTATATTATATATTCTATATTGCTATATATATATATGTATCAATTCAGTCATTGCTATATTTTGTCCATACATATTTTTAAATAAAATCTAATTAATGAAAACTAATTGATATTGAGGAGAGCATATTGTAACAGAATTCTTTACCTTTAGATTTCTAAGGGGACTAGTTGTTAGCTGTGCACAGTGAACCTAATATGTCAATGTGAGTCAGGGTTCATGGAATGAAACCAGAATTAGAGACATGGAGAAGTGAACATAAATTGTTGTCATATAATGTCAAAATTGCTTTTATATTTTTTTCAAGTTTTAGGATTCTCCCACCACAGCTAAAAATAAAACTTGCTGTTGAAGCTTACTTTTTGATTCTGTATAGTATCCATACATTAGAAATTTCCTATCCATTTCCAAGTTCATTCATATGCAGTTACTGCCTTTATGAACTAATCTGAAGAAAAAGGGAGGCAGCGATTTTCTAAATGAAACACTTGGAAGGAGGATTACTTCCACTTAAAATCATGAGTTTATTTTAATTTGTTTGCTGATTGAGTCAAAATCCTCAAGGAAATGTCTCAAATTTCCATGATGTTTCTTAGTATAAAATCTACACTGAGACCTTTATATTAACAGATATAATATAGTTGTAAAACTAAAGACTTCAAAACTTCTACATCAATGCCCCAGTGACTCCCTATCAAAGCAGATTGAATTAGGTAAGGAGTGACTTATGCTCCCACAATGCCTTCAAGTAAGGAATTTTCAGACAACTATCTGAAAATAACATGTTGTTATCCTTAAAACATTCCTTTCAGAAATAGAATGGGAACTTATACCTTAGTTTAAGCAGCTATGTACCATATCATTCAGGATGTATTAAGACTCTGCAACAGATTTTTAGGATTATGGACTTAGAAGGGACCCAAGAAGGCATCTTGTTTAATCCTTTGATTTCAAAGTGGAGAAAATAGACCCAGAGAGGTTAAGTCACTTGCCTAAGGTGGATAATAAAGGGTTGAGTGAAAACTTGAATCTTTGTTGTCTAACTCCAGAATCAGTGGTCTTCCTACTGTGTACTGGTGATAACAGGTGTTCTCCTATCACTTTAAGGTTTATAAAGTATTTTAAATGGCTGATATATTATCCTTACAACAACCATATGGTGTTATTGCTATTATGAGTCATTATTTTTACAGATGAAGGAGCTGGATGGGAAGGAAGACAAGCAACTTGTGCAAGATCAAATAAGAAGTACCTGTGGGAGAAATCAAACCCAGATACTCGTGACTCAACTCTGAATCTTGCCACCCAGGCTATGGGCAATTTTGCTTTTATTCTGCTTTGTGTTGTGCTCCAAGAAAAGTACCTAGAGGCACATGGAGATAAACTATGTTGTCATATTGGAGGTCCATGAGATTATCAAGAGCCAACAGAAGGGCACAAAAGTCTAGTTTAGCTGAGGGCATCAGATGCTACATAAGTAAGTGATGAAGCTGTTAATTTCAACTCTGGAAACTTTATTTCAGGTTGAAGGAAAGAAAGAAGGCAAAGAAATAAAAGAAGAGAGAAAGAAAGGAGGGAAGGATAGACAAAGGAAGACAAAACAAAGTGAGAGGAAGGGAGGATAGAAGAAAGCAAGGAAAGAAGAAAGGGGAAAGGCATTAATGACTTACTATGTGCAAAACACTGTGCTAATTATGGAATGGCAGATAGAAATATAAGAAAGTCTCAGTTCTCAGGGAAGTTACATTCTAAGTGGAGTTATGCATTCGAACAATATGTAAGGTTTGAGCTGTAAGTCAGATAGAAAGGTCCTATGACCACCCTTAGGATGCAATGGTAAAGCAAATGTTAATGATTTATTCAATATCATTTCTATGGATAAAAATGTATTGATGTCTAATGTTGAACCACAGAAGTGTACAGAATTTGGGGGGTAAGAACTTTTCTCTGGACCTTCAGAAGCTGTGGTTGTAATGCCTTCAGGAGGATTTGCCAGTCTCAATCCTACAAGGGGTTAATTTCAAGAATATTGACTGAACACGCTATCTTGAAAGTATTGCTATCATCAAGTCTTTTTTGTTCAAGGTCCTAAAATATCTTCATCAGGATCTGAGGGGAGATTTTGGTCACAATGGTAGTGACACTTTGACTTGCTTGGCAAACGCTGCCTCCAGTGGGTGCCTAGCTACTTTAGCTAGGGATTAAAAAGATGGAGAACAGAAAAAAATTTCATGAACTCTCATGTAGCTATGTCATACTAGAAAGGGTACTAGATCTGGAGGCAGGAAACATGAGGGGGAATAGTGTTTCATATTCTTTTTCTGTGACTGGGGGAAAGTCACTTCTTAGAACCTCAGTTTCCTGATTTATAAATTGAGCGCATCCATAGGTTTGTTGCAAGGCAAATGCTTTCCAAATATCAAATGTCTATATGAATAAAAGTTAGTATTTTCCTATCTGAATAGGAGCATGAAATGTCAAAGTCAGATAAGAATGTTCTTGGGATATGAGTGCAAAAGTCCAAGAGCTTGAAAAGGAGACAATGAAATAAGGAGGGAAAATGCTGAGCAAGAACAAAATGTGGAGAGCCAGGCAATCCTAATCTGAAAGATGGGGAAAAGCAGACAAGGAGTAAAGAAAGTGGTAGTTGAAATTAATCTTCCACTGGGCACATAGATGTTTTATTGACTGGGGCAGCATTCCTTCAATGCTCCTCTCAGAAATTAAAACCTCAGAAGATCTAGAACCTGAAATTTCTCCTTCTATGATTTCACATTTACTGAATCTTAAGTCTGTGTATGTATTTAGATTCAAGGACCCACTCAATTGTAAGACAGAAAGACATTCCATTCTGCTACATTAGGCCTGTGTGACCTTGGGTAAGATCACGTAACCTTTTAGAGAGACACAGTCTTCTTCTGCAACACAGGTGATTGAATTGGATGTCAATGGACTCTAATTCCCATAATTTTATGACTCTTCTTATTCTTCATAGAGGACTTTGATCAAGCATCTCTCTGCTCACCTTGCCATGGTTCCCAACTAACTGCCTTTTATTTATACTGCAGTAGTACCACAAGATTCTAAAATTTCCAACCTTTGTCACTTTAAGGGGCTGAGAAAAATCACTAAGTTTAGGGGTGAAAAATAACTGTGAGTCATTGAATCCATCAATAAATATGGAATTGCTCTTAACAATATAGTTTCTAATGTCTTTTCCACTATAAATTTTAAAAGACCAAAATGAAGACATTATAAGCACTTCACTTGAAAGCCTGTTAAATAACCAAAGATAATGACAAGACTTTTCCAGATAGCCAGCCTAGATTTCTTTTAATTCACATCTACTAATCCTGGAATCATATATCTTTATGTGATGGACAATACGTTTTATTTCAGTGCTAAAATATCATTGTGCTTGCTATTTCTGTCCCTTACAAAAATAACACCACCAATTTAGGTAATTTCAGAAGTAAATTTTCACAGGTGTGATCATCAAACATCTGCATATAATATTGCTTAGGCTATATATTGATAACACTATCTCAGGTTCAAATTGGTCGCCATATACAGATAAAATTACAGTGCATGCTATAATGCAGTCACAGAGGGTCTTCTTGGTTTTTGACTCCACCGTCATCATGTGCCCCCATCCTTTTTTCAGATTTCTTTTCTGTATTATGTCCCCCATACAGAAAATAAATCTGAAAAAAACACACACTTCTTCTACTTCCTAAATTACTGGATACATATATCAGTGCATATGGTCATTTTTGTTTTGATTTGTTCTTGTTTACCAAAGATATAATTAATATTTGTTATTTACATAAAATTCTTTTAATAACATTCTTATGTCATAGGCACAGTAGTAAAACCAGTAGATCAAAGAATATGATCAGTTTTGTAAAGTTCTTTCTTAGTTGTCAGATTGCTTTTCAAAAAGATTGTAGTGGAGAAACCAGCCAAGACAAGAGTAGCAGAAAAGTAGTGTGACAGATCTGTCCATCATAATTATTCCTCAAAATTCTAAAAGATTCACCAAACCAAAGATTCACCCAATCTTGACTAGGAAATTCCAAGAAATAATCACAATGAGTCATTTCACTCCCCCTGTTGGGGTTGCCATAAGGAGATAGGCAGAGATCTGCCATCACTGAGGACAGATATAACCCAAAATACCTAAACTGTTTCATTGTAGGAATTTAACTAAGACTTACTAAGGTTGTGCACTAAGGCAAGAATATTTATCAGACATAGTAGAGGCTCACTTGGAGTAGGGAGCAGGAACAGGCTCCAAATGGCATGTCTTTTGTTCATTGCCTAGTGCTGGGTCACTGATTCAAGGGGTTCTGAAAAAGGGAAGAGTGGAATAATGAGGATAGCAGTCCTTGACCAAAGAGGAGTCAACAATTGTATTACTTTGAAAATTCAACTTTTGGAGCTGAATGAGAGTTGCTGAATTCAGCAGAGCTATATTGGAAGACAACCAATAACTGTTTCTCTCAGATTTCATTCAACATTGAATATAATTGTTCATGAGTAGGTTGAACCAATATATAAAAATGATAATACTACTTAAACTAACTTGTTATGTCAGACCAATCAATTTCCTAAAGAATTATTTTCTAGACTGGGGTGGGGGCGGGGGGGGAGTGCATTTCTAGAGAAGCAAAAATTCAAAAATCACAAGGAAATTAATGAAAAAAGTGGGAAAGAGACAGATGGAGTCACAGTACCTGATCTCAAACTATACTTCAAAGCAGTAATATTCAAAATGACTTGTTATTGGTTGAGAAATGGATCAATCAGCTGAACACTTGGGTATACAATTTGAGAAAGAAATGAGAACAGTAACCTATTATTTCTCAAACATACAAACACCAATTAATTTTAGTAAGAACTTACTTTTTGATTACTCAGCAAAGAGGGAAGAGTAGAAATACACACCTGCTACAGCTCTTCCCAAAAAGTGGAAAAATAAGACTCTAGCATGCTATTTTCTTGATGAAAAGTATTTTCTTCCATCCTTGCAGATGAGGAGGAGCAAAGCATGCTATAAGAAGACTAAAGCATTCAACTGGAGAAGACTGCAAGATCAAAACTCCTATATCTAAAGCCTCCAAAAATTATGCAATACTCTCAGGTCATGGAAGAGCTGAAAAAGGATTTTGAAAATCAAGTAAGAGAGGTAGAAAAAAAATTGGGAAGAGTAATGAAAGCAATGTAAGAAAATCATAAAAAATAAGTCAACAGCTTTCTAAAGGAGACCCAAAAGAATGCTGAAGAAAATGCCACCTTTAAAAATAGGCTAATCCAAATGGTACAAAAGGTTCAAAAAGCCAATGAGGAGAAGAATGCCTTAAAAAGCAGAAGTGACCAAATGGAAAAGGAGGTCCAAAAGCTCACTGAAGAAAATAGTTCTTTAAGAATGGAGCAGATGAAAGCTAATGAATGACTTTATGAGAAATCAAGAAATTATAAAACAAAGATGAGAGAATGAAAAAATAGATGACAATATGAAATATCTCATAGGAAAAACAACTGACCTGGAAAATAGATCAAGGACAGCTAATTTAAAAATTATTGGTCTACTTGAAAAGCATGATAAAAAATAGAGCCTAGACATCATCTTCCAAGGAATTATCAAGAAAAACTCTTCATGATACTCTAGAACCAGAGGATAAAATAGAAATGGAAAGAATTCCCCAATCACCTCCTGAAAGAGACCCTAAAAGGAAAACTCATAGTAGTATTGCAGCAAAATATTAGAGTTTCCAGGTCAAGAAGAAAATATTACAAGTAGTCAGAAGGAAATAATTCAAGTATTGTGGAAATACAATAAGGATAATACAGGATTTAGCAACTTCTTCACTGAGGGATTGAAGGGCTTGGAACATGATATTCCACAGGTCAAAGGAGATAAGATTAAAACCAAGAATCACTTACCTAGCAAAACTGAAATGAAAAAAATGAAATTTCAATGAAATGAGGACTTTAGAGTATTCTTGTTGAAAGACCAGAGATGAATAGAAAATTTGACTTTCAAATACAAACATCAATAGAAACAAGAAAGGGAATTCATAATAGACTTATTAAAGTTGAACTGTTTATATTCCAACATGGAAGATGATATTTGTAACTTATGAGACCTTTTTCAGTATTAGGGTATTTAGAGAGAATATGGGACTCAAAGCTTTAAAAATGAAGTTAAAAATTGTTTTTGCATGTCATTGGGAAATAATATGTACAGGCAATGGGGTATAGAGATCTATTTTGCCCTACAGGAAAATAGAAGGGGGATAGAAGAAGGGGGGAATAATAGAAGGAGGGCAAACTGGAGGAAGGGATGGATGGGGTACATACTTTCCTGGGATGGGGGGTGGGGAAAGATGGGGAGAAAATTTTGAATTCAAATTCTTGTGGAAGTGAATGTTGAAAACATAAAAATAAATAAATTTCATACATATATATATATAATATATATAAGCTTACTTTTTGAAAAAATGCCACAAAAAATTACAAAAAATTAATGTGACCAAAGTACAGATCAACTTTTCACATAATGTACAAAAGTTCCAAAAGGGCCACATGACTTAGACATGAAAGATGATATAATAAAGGAAGAAATTACTTGTCATATTTAAAGATAAGAGAAGAAATCATAACTACACAAGTAATAGAAAGGGCCATAGAAGGTAGAAAGTGAACAATTTTTATTACATAACATTTAAAACTTTTTGTACAAACTAAATCAAAACCATTAAAATTAGAGTAGAGGCAGTTTAATAGGGGGAAATAATCTCATCAAGTTTCTCTGATAAAGATTTGTTTCTAAAAGATATAGGGATCTTTATTAAATTTGTAAGTATTAGAAACATTACACAGGTGATAAGTGGTCTAAGGATATGAACACCTAGTTCTCAATGGAAGAAGCTTTGACTGTATACAAATGGGGAAAAAAATTAAAGCAGTGATATCAAACACGTAGAAATGGTGCCACTTAACTATATATAAGGATCCCTATGGGTGCATATTGACTTAGAAAACTGCATATTATCATTATGTATGTTTTATTATATTTTGCTTTTTTTATTATATATCTCCCAATTATATTTTAATCTGGTTCAGCCCACAGTTGAGATTGTAGTGGATTAGGTGTGGCTACTATGTTTGATACCTCTGCTCTAAATCAGTAATAGAAAGGTGTAAAATAAAACAACTATAAAATTCTTCTTCTTACCTAACAAGTTGCCAAGTTGGCCAAAGAGACAAATAGTAACCCTTGAAAGGGCCAAGGGAAGGGGTCGGGAGATGTGCAGATTACCCAAATATGCTGTTGTTTAAGATGAAATTTGGTTTAGCCATTTTGGAAAGCAACTTAATTTGTGTACAGATACTTATTAAACAGTACATATATTTGACCTAAATATGCCATTACTCAATACCCCCAAGGAGTTCAAAGAAAGAGGAAATGAAAAGTACATACTTTAAATAGTATGTAGCAGCACTTTTTTCTTGTGACAAAGAACAGGAAACAGAGGAGGTGTTTATCAAATGGAGAACGACTAAGTTACAATATATGAATGTGATGGAACAATATTTTGCTGTATGAAAACAAGAAATAGACATTTAAGGGAAACCTGGGAAAACTTAGATGAGGTGATACTGAGTCAAGTGAGTAGGACCAGAACAAAAATTTGCATAACATAATGTAAAAACAAGTAATGTTAAAACTTAAGAACTCTGATCAACAAAATGGTTAGCCAGAATTCTTAAGAACTAACAGTGAAACCTGCTACCAATAAAGAAGGGACAGACTCAGAGGGAAGACTTTACACATGCATACAAATATATACATATACTTATACATACATATTGTATATGTGCTTATATGTATATGTGTATATATAAATGTATACATGTGTAAAACACATGCATAGTTATGTATGTTACACATGGAATTATGTGAATTTCTATAAATATATAGATTGTTATGTCACTATATTATATATGATATGATATAGTAACTATTATGTATGCCATCATACTAACATAATGGTATTGATACATTGTCTGTGTGTGTGATTTATTAAACATCTGCTATTTGCCAAACACAGGGCTAAGTGTTAGGAATATAAAAAGAGGCAAAAGACAGTCCCTTTCTTTAAGGAGCACACGATCTAATGAGGGAGATGAGTAAATAAATGTGTATAAAGAAACTACATGCATGATATACCTAAAAATGATAAAAGAGGGAAGACACAAGAATTAAGAGGTAAAATTTTAGATGGGACTTGAAGGCAGTTAGAAAAATCAGTAAGCAAAGACAAAAAGGGAGACCATTTCAAATGTGAAAGACAATCAGAAAAGAATGAGTTGGAAAATGTTGAGTTTACTATATCTACTGAACATTGAGTTTGAAATGTTTGAAAGGCAGTTAGAGGTGTAAGACTGAAGGTCAGTAAAGACATTAGGGCTGAATAGGTAGGTTTGAGACTCTTTTACATAGAGATGGTAATTAAAACCAAGACAGCTGATGATATCAGGAAGTGAAATCCTATAGAGGGGAAAAGGAGAGGGTTGAAAGCTAAACTATGAGACACCTACTTTTTAGAATGATCTGAATGAGTATGCAGCAAAGGAGATTAAAAAGGAATGGTCCCAATCAGGGAGGAGGATCCAGGACAGAGCAAGCCCTCCTTAAAACCTAGCAAGAAGGGTTTTTCAAGGTGGAAAAAATGATCAACAATGTCAAAGGATACAGAGAGGTAGAGAAGAATAAGGATAGAGAAAAGGCCATTGGATTTGGCCATTAAGATATCATTGGTAACTCCACATAATATATAATACTATGTATTATGTGTATATAACGTGCATATTAAAAACATAAATAATATGAATAATATATTAATATGAACCATACATAAAATTTATTCATGCATATATTTACATTAAAAATATATTTTTTCTGTGTCTATATAATATGAAAAATTCAGGAATTTGTTTTATTTGATTTGTTGCAAGAAAAATGTTGTTAATGTCTTTACAGAAAAATTTTATGTATTTTAAAAATTAATTATTTTTAAACATACTAAATGTATTTCTCTATGAGTTTCTATTTCCTCTTGCAATATTATTTTTTAATAACATACAGAAAAGTTTTGTGGGTTAATATGATATCCTACTAAAAGTTGTTTAGTAACAGTATTCTTATATATATATAATAGAGTCCAGATGGCAGAAGCTACATTTTTGTTCTTGTTGTTATATCTCTAGTGCCTAGTGCAATGCCTTTCATTTGGTCAGTACTTATAAATACTTGTTAGATTGTATTGAAGTGTACTGAGTCTTTCCATTTTCTAGATTAGTATGTTGCATGCAAATAGAAATATAGTTATGATTCTTTTTCCATTTTTTACTTTGTTTTGTTTCCTTTGCTTACTACTTCTGCTTACCTTCTAAAACTAGATGACATAGTCATGGTGGCAATAGATAGTCTTATGATACTCCTTTAAGATAACCTCTAATATTTCTCCACTACATATGTTACTTCTTATTATTCAGTTGTTTTGGTTATGTCCAACTCATTGTAACTCCATTTTGAGTTTTCTTGACAAAGGTACTGGAATGAGTTGTCATTTCCTTTTCCAACTTATTTTACAGATGAGGAAAGTGAGGGAAACAAGGTTAAGTGACTTGTTCAGGGTCACACAGCTAGTAAGTGTGTGAGGCCATAATTAAACTCAGGAAGATAACATTTTTTGAACTCTCATGTTTGCACTTTAACCATTACATCACCTGTCTGTCCATATATTACTAGTTTATATTAATTTCATCATGTTAGGAGAATTCAGCACTAAAATATTAGAAAATCTGCCAAGGTTCCATAAAGGAGGTGGCACCTGAATTGATCCTTGAAGGAACATAATATTCTGAGTAGTACATGTGAGGAAGAAATGAATTTCAGGGATATGAAGAAAACCTTTTAAAGTTACATGGGAAGGAGATGGAATGCTAAGTTCATGGAATAACTAGTGTACTACTAGTTTGACTGAAATAGAGAAAATTGGGAAGGAATTGATGATAAAATAATTTTGGAAATGTACATTAGAGCCAGATTTTTGAGAGTATTAAATGCTAAGTTAAGGAATTCATGTTTCAACTTAGAACTAAAAACAAGGTCAATTAAGAATTTTTTAAAGAAGGATGATATAAGGATTAGTTTGCTTTAAATATGTCTACATATATACACATACATGTGCAGATACTGAAATATGTACATATTTATGCATATGTGTGCATACATAGTATGTGTGTGTGTGAAATATCCAGTTTCATGAAATATGATTTAGAAAAAGGGAAAACAAAGCCAGCAAGGCAAGTTAGGAGACTTTTACAAAGTTTCTGATAAGAGGTAATGATTGTCTGAACTAGATGAACACAGAAAATGGCTTGGGTGTGAAGGATATGGTGGAAGACGTGTTTTTAATGTTTGAGAGCTAATTGAATATTGAAGTTAAAGAATCAAAGATCACCAGTCCTCAGACTTCTCCATCAGTTGACTACCATGAAGGAGGAATATACATTTTCTCTTTTCTTACTTACCCTGCTATCCTTTCAGTTTATTCATTTACATGTAAAGCTATAAATGTTAGATTTATGATTTTTTTAAAAAATTACTTTGTATTGAACCTCTTCCTCCAATCATTTATGTCTCAATTTCAAACTAGGCATTGTCTTTCCTTACACTAATTTGCTCTATCTTCTTACACAGACACTCTTTATCTCCCACAACTTGTCTCTCTCAAATTTATTGCGTTACTTATTTGTTTCCCCCTTTCTTGCTATTTTTCCTCTTTTTACTCCTTTCTATTTCAGTCCAGTTAAGAATATGGTTCAGATTATTACTGCCCACCTTCTATCCTACCCTAGTCTTTGGGAAAAATAACACCTATACAAAAAAATGATAGTAGAGGGGCTAAGCTGCAACTTACCATCAGTATTATGACATGAGAAGATACTTCAAGGCAGTTCTGAACTCTAAATTCATATTGGATTTTGTTTTTTTTCCTGTGTTAGGTGGTATATTATATTGAAATTGGTGCAAAATAATAATGTCTGAAATTTTTTATTGCTATTTGCCAGAGTTCTTTTCCTGCTAAGTATCCAGAGTTCTTTATCTTCTGCTTTGTTAATCCTTTATTTATGTTGAGTCATTTCAGTCATGTCCTACTCCTTGTGACCATTTTTGGAGTTTTCTTTGCAAAGATAATGCAGTGTTTTTGCCATTTCTAGCCATTTTACAGATGAGGAACTGAGGTAAACAGAGTGAAGTTACTTGTCCAGCATCACACAACTAGTAGTGTCTGAGGCCAGATTTGAACTCGTCAAGATAAGCTTCCTGATTCCAAGACCAGTGTGTTATATACACTGTGCCACTTACTTGCCCCAATAATCCTTTAGCATAATTTTTTCTCTACTGAAATTCACTTTTTCTCTTCAATAAAATGTTTGTATTATTTATTAGGTTTATTTATTTGATGCTTTAGCAGATGGTCTCAAATTTGCAGTTCCTCAATGTTAAGTCACCAAATCTTACTTAATGTGAATCATTTCTAGCCCTGATTTTCCTAGGCCTTATTGAACGGATCTAATATGTCTGAATTACTTCATAAGGAGCTCCTCTTTCATTGTCCTGAATGATCTGTTATTTCTGTGGCTAGTTGATCAGATTGTACTCCCTTGTCCAAAGAGAACAAGAGATAGGTGGATCAAACTGGCTAGAATAATACAGTTCTATGATAGCAGGACATGATTTTCCACATATGTACATCCCAAAGGAAATCTATCAACTCGTCCACTCAAGGTACATTCTCATTTAACTTGCTTAAAACAGGTTTATTTAAAAAATCAGTCAGTTACAAGCATTTATTGGATATTTACTATTTGCCAGGCATTATGATAAGCACCAGGGATATAAAAAAGGCAAAAATAATCCCTGATCTCAAATAGTTCTTATTCTACTGAGGAAGACAACATGCCAACAACTATGCAGAATCTGCGGATATGTTTAAAAATTGGATCTAGCTAACTTTCCCCTCTAGAATATAAAATAGTGTTAATCCTCCTATCTGCCAATACTTCTAAGATCTAGTCAGGAATTGTGGACAGGACTAGGATTTTTGGGAACTGTGCTATCTTGCCGTTATTAGACCAGACTGAATAGCTAAAAAACTGAGTGGCCAGCAGGGCCAACTGGTACACATGTAGTTTAATTGTTTTTGTACATAACACTGATGGGTTGTATATTATTAATTAGCTCTTTACATTGTAGAAGTAAAATTGATGCAGCTATCTTTTTTATTCCTGGACACTTAGAATCTGAACAATATGTTCATTCTCTTATTTTGAGCTAGAATTTGACCTGTCTAGGCTGAATTTCATTAAATCAAAATAAAATTAATTGTTTTGTCTTTATTGTTGATGCACTTGGGGCTTGGGTTAGAAAAAAAAAGCCTCATGTTTTGATTTGGTGCATTTACTAAATTTAAAAGTGTCTCAGTAAAATCGAGAATGTTTAATTTGTAATTAATTGCTCTCTAAAGATCCATCATGTTCATTGCTGCTGCTTACTTGGTGCATTCAACATTTATATATGTCATATTATTTTCCTAATATTCTGAAGACAGATTTGCTGACTCTTCCAAAATCATTCTTCTGTGAAATTAGCACCTTGTTTGCCTTTTTCCCTAAGCTTCACATTAATTGAGTGGTTTCTAAAGAGATAGAATGCCTTTTTATGCAATAGATAAATTGTCTTAATAAAACCTAACCACAAACACATATTTTAAAAATTTACTTATGTGATAGATAATATTGGGTATTGACATTTTCCTTCAGGTTTTCCTTTTTTTTCTACCGAAAGGGAGACATTTCCAAATAATTTTCCCCTGTTTAAAAAACAGTTTTACAATATCTGTATCATTATTTCTCAATTTTGCAAACCTTTTCTTTGTTCCTTTTCAGGACAGGTTTTAAAAATGAGCTCAATATCTCAGCCATTTTAGAGTCATCATTAACTTTCCACTCTTTATTTATTAATATCCCCTCTTTCCTTCTAGGGCTTCTTTTGCTCCTAGAGTATTTGTAAAACCCTTTATTCTCTTCAAACCCTTTGGCTACTATAAATTATTTCTTCCTTTTTCTTCTTGAATTATATTTTTTTTCCTTGAAAACTACAAATAAGGTGGTGAACTCTTGTTAATATCCCTCTCTCACATTTTCAGTATCTGCTTTTAAGAAAATAATTGTTAAATCTACAAGCAAGTTTTCAAGAATTAAAAGATTCAAGAGGTTCATCTTTTAGCTCCTCCAGTTGCCTCAGCAATGTTTCATTTACCTTCATTTCCATTCTCACTATCTCTGCTTACGTTATTTCTCATAAAGATCTTAAAATATCCTTCTTATCAATTTTCCTGCCCTTACTGTCATCCACAAATCTATCTTCCACATCATTGGAATGTTAAACTTCCTTACAAACAATACAATTCATTATATATGTGTGTATGTATGTGTGTGCGTGTGTATAGTCATTGCTATATTATGTTCAAAACTCTTCAATGGCCTTCTAATGTGTGCTGGACAATAGAAGTTAAGACATCTTACTATAGAATTCTGCAACATATACTGACACCAACTGATATTTTCAAAATTATTTTGCATGGAGAGACAGGGGAATAAAGCACGTTGGAAGTGGAAATTTCTTACCATGAGTCCCTCAAACCAATGAGATCACAGGTCCAAACAAATAATGGAGGAAGAGAAGGAAAAATGTGAGAAAAGAAGAGGGAGAAAAGCAAACTCAATATTTTCTTTTATATAATTGATGTGGCAACTAAATTAGGATATTTGCTTTCTCCCTGACAATTTCCAAGCTTTCCTATTGCCAGTCCCTCTGCCAAGAATGATATCATAAATTCCTCACTTCATTATAATATAATTAATAAACTTTGTGCTTACTTATGTTGCTCCTTAAATAGCCCTTTGGGGCTATTTCCCAACTCTCACTTTCATTAGAAAGCCAGGTCCCCAAAGAGCAATTATTACATCTTCCCTGTGTTTCTACATTTAACAATGAGGGGCTAGAAGCATTTTCTAGTACTGTTGCAGACAATCTCCCATACAATATGGTATTATGATCAACAGGCAGTCAAACTTAATTTCCTTTTACAAAGGAATGTTTACTGAAATGATGCCGGAACAACAGTTGGTACAAAAATTTCTCCCAAAAAGACTTAACCTACTCTCTGTTTACACAAGGA